>JASZXU010000406.1:0-22798 GCA_035521515.1 Phenoliferia sp. Uapishka_3 | reverse complement strand
CATTTACCCTCCTTCCCCCCCGTCCTCGGCCCCGTCGTCCCCTTCGTCCATCACCGGTCTTGACTTTGCCACTAAGGCCGCCTTCACGAACCCGCTTCACCTCGCGCTTTCGTCGCCTTCGCCCCCCATCAAGCCTCTCTTGACCCCCCAGTCGTCTTCGGACCACATCCAGGTCTCGCCCTCCCTCCTCTCCGTCATCTTCCCCGCCTCGTCTCCCGTCCACGGACTAGCCTCGACCACCATCGATCTTGATGATGTCTCGACCGGATGGAAGGGCGTAGTCCTCGAGAACCCTGCCATGGGAATGAGGACTCTTTACGTCTCTGGCGGATCCTACGTCGACGCCAACCTCAGGGAGAGTGTCTGTGGTGTCTTGGAGAAGGCAGAGGAGGAGCTTGGTTGCACCGGTGTTGTCATGTGCCTCGAGAAGAACTCGCCCGACGTTGGTACGCTCTTTTCATTTGGTTTGCGCGGGAAGGAATGGGTACTAACTTTGACGTTGACAGGCGACCTTCTGCACTCGCTCATGTACGTCGGCGGAACGATCACCAATGTTCCTTTCGCAGCCAACCCCGCGTACATCCTCGTCGGCCTAGACGTTTAAGGGCACACTTTGCTACCCGACGGCATTGCAACCCTGCCCTCATTTACAAAGACTACGAAACACACGACACCGGGCCCTGGACGACTCTTTTCTCATACTTTACACCTAACCCCACGTAATTGGCTTGGATATCACCTTCACTTTTCCTCCCTCCCATCCTCCGATTTTTCTGATGCTCTTCCCGACCTTCCGTCATCCACAACCCCACCATCCATCCGGCCCACGAACCGATGAGCTGATCTGATCGAGACCAGCTTTAGCTTCTTACCCCCCTTCCTCTAAACCGTCGAGGCTTGTTTGTATTTGCTTTGAACCTGCAACAAATCTATGTCCTTCGTGCATCAGGCCAAGTCCAATATTTTCAGGGATCTTTGAGTCGCTCGACCTTAGACTCCAATAGTCATAATACTCAGGAAGTGCACAACCAGCGGATATTTGACAAAGACCTATTTGGTTCACTTCAGACTTTTGTGGACGCCACGAATGAGAACTTACATGGATCCAGTGAGCGCCGCGATGGTGCGCGACGCTCTGCGAAACCACAAAGACCAGCTCCCGAGTTCGGCGGCCATACAATCTTTGTTTCTCGAGCGAGGTCCAATGTCACATACACCTGCTCCTCAATTAGTATCAAATATCGCCAGCTACACTCCAGTGCTTTGACCTTGGGTATGTCATCCCGCGTACGCGAGTGGCCGCGAGCTGACTTGTTCTAGCTTCGCGGGGTTTCGCGGGCCCTCTTCCACCCACCTCAGATCTTCTCGTCTCTCTCTTCCTCCCACCACTTCACCTCCGATTGCCTCCGTATTTGAACTCAATCTCCCCCGCCGACTCCACAAATGCTCATCACCCGCTCCGTTCTCCCCGCGCTCCGCAACGCCAGCCGACCCGCTACTAGACTCGTTCAGAAGCGAGGAGTTCACATTGAGAACAAAGTTGGAAATGTGAGAGCTTCTTTTGCCACCGCTGAGAGTTGACACTGACTATGATCCGACATTCGCCTCAGAACTTCCCATTTGGTGCGAAGCGCTGACGCCGGGGCAACGGCTGCCATTCAAACCTCAGCTAATTGGTTCGGCGTCACAGGATACCAAAACAAGACAAAATTCACTGTCGGATTCCTCAGTGTTATGACACTTGGATGGGCGGTACCGTTTGTGGCCTGTGGCTGGCAACAGTGCGTAGCGTTTTCGTCTCGGGCGTCAAGGGTTTCGCTGACTTGAGGATGATATCTTGCAGGTACAAGGTCGACAACCAGATGATTTGAAAGCATACGTCGAGCATGAGAACAATCTCGCCTGCTGCAAAGTATCTTCACCTTACATGCTGTCAAAGGCTCGACGCTGTATAAAGGCGACTTTGCAAGGCATCCCCCCGCATAAACCCATATTCTCCTTCCCCTAACCGAGTTGCCCCCCGTTTGCCTCCGGCCTTCAGATATGTAGCAAAACTCAAACTGTCGGCGACTTCAATGCTCCTGGCGCGATGCCTTTTGCTTGAGCACGTCGCGCGACTTTGCGGGTACAGTGAGGTTTGAGGGAGCGGGTTACAGCAACAAAATAACATGGGGTGTATACTCAAGGCTCAGTCTAAACAAGCAGGTACATGCATCAAGCAGCAGCAGCAACATCAACTGAGATTACGGGGACAGGTTGAGCCGGCTCATCTGGTTTCCGCCTCGCCACCGCCAGCAATCTTTGAGTCAAGGCCTTGGCCGCGATTGTCTCCTCATAGATCTCCAAAGCGTTGGGAAGGAGTTGCTGGAGGGTCTGAGAAACAAGTGTGAAGTGAGCTCATATGGCCAGCGCGATGGAAAGAAGCTGTACACACCTGCAGTCGTTTCTCGCCTGTAGGATGTGTCCGTAACAAGGCGATGCGACTAGTGATAGTTCCATGCTCTCCGATTTCCTGAACGTCTTGCTCAACCTGCGATGTGAAGAGAGCAAAGAGCCATGAGGAGAGTTCGTTGTCTCGAGTAGCCCTTACCCCCTCTGCGGACGCCATGTGCAGACACCGCCCCCAGGCACGCCTGTCTCTCGAACCAGGAAACAATCTGCCTCTCCGCGGAGGAGTACAACGTCTCCACTGCATCGCCAGACCCGAGCACCGCAGACCAACAGATGGGCACTCACCTCATTCAAGATCTCCCACAGCGCCAGAGCTCCTCTCGGGTCGAATCCAGCTTTCGCCATAATCTCCAGTCCCAAGGCATCCGCTTCACTCTCCAACTTTCTCGAATAAGCCTTCTGCGCCACCCTACGATCTAAGAAGTTGAAAGCGGTTGCGAGGGCGTCGCCGACGATAGGGAAGGAGATAGTGAGGGCCCAGGAGGCGCCGCGGAGGACGTCGAAGACCACTCCGCTGAGAGCGAGGAACCTGTGTTGCAAGAAAGAAAATCAGAAATTTGATTACACTGAGAAGAGGCCTGGAAAGAAGAGTGGGTATGCGGCAGGTGATGAACGTACCCGAGAGCTTCTGTCGAGTGGCGTTCGAGGACGTGCGAAATTTCATGGGCTAGTACAGCAGCGAGTAGATCTTCGTCGTCATCGCAAACTTGAAGCAGGCCAGTATATACCTGGGAGGAACAGGTTGAAGCTAGTCAGCGGAAAGTTTGATGGTGACTGAGGAGAGAGCCTGAGATACGTACAAAAATGTCTGTAGAAGGCAGCACAAAAGCGTTGATTTTCGGCAGGTCGACTACGAAAATATTCCACGATGGAACGGGAATGATCTTTTCCGGATTTGAAGACTCGGGCAAGAAGGGCATTACGAGACCCTCCGTCTGAGCGCTCGGGGTGACTTGTGATCGCTTGTCCCTTTCCCTCATCCTGTCCATTATATCCTCCCGTGAGCCAAGATTTGCGAAGGATACTGGTCCATCATCTTGTAAGACTTGGATGAGGCGGGAGCAAACGCGCTTTACGGCGGCTACTCGTTCGTCGTCGGGGGGAAGAAGGAGGAGGGCTTCGGTTTGAATGAGCTCGTCGAAGCTGAATAAAATGAATAAGCTTTGTTTAAAGCAAGAGAGAAGGGAAGTCGTACCGTTGATTACTCCATTCCAGTTCTTCCCTCTCAGACATCAGGAGTAATCGCCAACGAGCTGTCCTTTCCGACTGATTGAGACCGAATGCGATAACGAGCGCGAAAGCGAAGATGGGAAGGGCAGCAAACCGGCGAGTTGCGATTGGAAAGCGTTTGAAGAGGCCCCATCGCCATGCGAATGGTAGAGCAATGAGTCTGGCGAGATTAGCTGATTGCGGTTAGCTGAGAGCAACGCGGGGTACGGGCGGGAGAGAGAAAGGAGTGGATGTTGCTTACGTTACGCGGACAAGAGTGAGTAGAGCTTGTTTGAAAGCTGGTACTGCTACGAAGAAGACGTCTCGTTGCGGATTTGTGGAGTGAAATTGGCGTATGAGATTGAAAGTGATGATGTGGGGACGTCGGGAGGGTCGAAGTTGCCACGATCGTACAAGTGAAGACTGTATTGGTAGTCGGTGTGGGATTGAAGGGAATGGTGGCAAGGGGGAGGTGGAGCTAGATTGGAGGGGAAGGAAGCGGGGAAGTTGTCGTCCCAGAGGTGTTGAAGTGCTGATAGATGAACTCGGACGCGCGCGTATTGTACGAACTGAGCTGACGGCATTCCCAAAGCGAAAGAATGCCATCCAGAAGCTCACTCAGAGAGACTGAAGCGGCGAAGGTTGGAGACACGCCAAGATGCGCCCTTGTAAGTCCGGGGACAAGCGGAGTTGCGTTTCCTCTGGCTGCTGACAAATCGCTCACGTAAACAAATTCCTTTCATCAAGTTCGGCGACTCGACGGCGAGCGTTCCTCACTGGTTCTGCGCAACGCTCACACCTTACTTTTCCCATGTCATTCAAACTAGCGGCACAGCTTACAACCAGCAGCCTCTCACTTCGGCCTACAGTACTCGCCACAAACTTACGCACACCGAGGCGACTGTCAGCAGCTCGTTACATCTCATCCTCCCCCTCACGTTTTTCATCAGCACAACAACAATATCTCTCTTCTGCATGTCCATCATGTCACACCGCACTCCCACAAACAATAGCTCCCATATGCCCAAATTGCAGCCAACTCCTCCCACCTCCACCTCCATCGACGTCATCTTTCAATCTTTTTGGCGTACAACCAGCTTTCGACTTGGATCTCAAGCAACTCAAGAGGACCTTCTTACAGTATCAGCAAAAAGTGCATCCGGACTTATATTCCGGTCAGGGAGAGAAGGAAACTTGGGCTAAAGGTTGGAGTGGGAGAGTCAACGATGCGTTTAGATCTCTTGAGGGGGACCTAACTCGAGGAGAATACTTGGTCAGTCTTCCATGTCGTGATCAATAGCTCCTGGGCACCGGATTTATTTGGGCCCATCTTTACGCACGCCACAGCTCTCAATATCGGACGTTGTGATTGGCGAAGGCGATTCGCTCTCCGACCCTGAGCTTCTGATGGAAATCATGGAAACTCGTGAAGCGCTCGATGAAGCTACCACTGAATCAGAGGTCGCTGCCATTCGTCGAACCAATAAAGGTCCGTCTTTCGCCCGCCCGCCAAAGCTTACTTAACCCCGCTCACTTTTGTAACCTTTTTTCTTGATCAGATAATACATCACATACACTATCAAACCTCGCCCAAGCTTTCAAGGCTTCACCGCCGGACATTGAAGTGGCGAGGAACTTGGTCATCAAGTTGAGGTATCTCAACAACGTAGAAAACGTTTGCAGGGAGTGGAGTCCAAGCAAGAGGATAGAAATTCAGCATTAGAGGTTTAGCAAGCCTCGTTTACGTATTTGGCGTGTCGTTCGAGCCTACCGAAACAGAGGGAAGGTGGGCACTCCGTGAGCAGCACCCAATTTAAGACCGAAGTTGGAGCTTGCTTCGAGGGACATCCTCTTACTTCCATCTTGCCCGCCCAACCTTCTCTTCTTCCTCCCTCCTCCCCTTTTCCACATCTCCCAGCGACTCGCTCACTCCGTTCTACGCCCAGCAAACGCCGCCATTTGACCTGAGCTCGAGTCCGCGCCAGCCTCGTCCCTCTCGCAACGTCTCATCTCCGTCACACCTTGAGACTTCTTCGAAGCGATGTTCAGCCAACAGCCTCTCTCCTCGTCTTCTTCCTCGCCCACCGTCCGCCCAGCTTTGTTTGAGTCGGTTGTCATTCCCCTCCTGACGTCCCCAGTCGAGAAAACGTTCCCGACGCTCGCGAAACCCGTCCAGGAGCTACTAGTCAACAGCTTCCAGGACGCATTATTAGCCAACTCCGCCCTGCGGAAGCCTTACCTTGACGTGCTCGTCGACTCCTACCAAATGCCTGCGAAGCCTGGGTCGACGTCGGGCCTCCGCGCGCTACGCCCAAACCCACCAGACGACACATTGCTCATCACGTACGTCCGAGAGAGTTTCCCGGAGATCAACCTGACGCATAAAATCACGCCGTTTGGCCCAGACTTTGGAGGCGAGGTCCGCATCATGTATCACCTTTGTTCAGCTCGGGTTTCCGCGGTAGGTCATCTCTTCTCGGGGATTGGTTCAGCTATGGCTAACAGGGATTGCATTGTGTAGTCTGGCCGAACGGTAGACTTTCGGATCGCTTTTACGCCGACCCATCTCTCCTCGTAGGCCTGGGCCTCGCTGAGTCTGATTGTCGTCGCAATTGGGCATCTAATCGCCCATCACGTCTTGCAGGACTTCTGGGGCGGGAAGCTCGAGCATACCCATGACATTTTGGCCCAAATAAAGGAAGCAGGTCTATTGGGAGGAGCAAGCCCTGGGAGCCATCCTGTACCTCAAGACTCGCACGTCCGACGTCCACCAGATACCAGGAGCCGCTGATACACCGTAGGATAAAGATAGACTATAACTGCCACACTCAATACTAATCCGCTACAAAACAAATCTCAAAATCGAACGGTTCCGTTGAAAGTTACGCATCATAAACAATGCTCAAGGTCACGGGGAAAGGAGTGAGCGTAGCTGTGGAAAGAAAAATGAGTGCTGCCCTCGATGACAAAATGAAGCTTTGCTCACATTGGGGAGAAATATAGATTGGGACCGGGGTGTTGGCAATCTCGGCGTGGAAGCGGTTGAGTACTCCAGGGGAACCGGGGGCACGGCGAAGGTTCTTGAGTTTGAAAACCTGAAAGCAGCTGGTCAGTCTATTGCTTTTTGGAGAATCACTGCGGCAAGGGAGTCATACCTCACGAATCATTGCGACCATTGACACAGCAACCAATTTGCTTCCAAGGCCTTGGGAACATGGGAAATTACTTCGGGTACAGAGGAGTGAAGAAAAGGGAGAAGACGCACAGCTGTGAATCCCACTACCGAAAACTCTGTAGAGACTTTTGTCTCGAGTAATGTCGACTACATTGGGCTCCGGGAAGATTAATGGGTCTCGACCGCAAGTGTACATCGACGCAAAGATCATGTCACCTGAGAAGTTACTGTGAGATGAGGTGAGTGGAAACGGTATGAAATAACTCACCCTGGCTGTACTTGACCTCTTTTTCTCCATCCATGAAAGAGCCGTCTTTGGTGGCAACGCGAGGAATTCCAGGAGCCTACGTACGCATTCAGAATCAGGATCCTGACTACGACACATATGTGCTTTCATGAGACTTACCTGGGGGTCAAGACGCATCACTTCGAGGATGTAAGACTACGATGATTCAAGTCAGACCATGAAGCAGTTTCAAATGTAGACAATGAACGCACCCAGATTTTGCTGTCCGCTTCCTCGGACGGGTCATTGGCAAGGATTACGAGTGCATCGTAGTTTGACTTCTGGTCGGGGGCGAGGTAGAAGTTGATGACATGGGCGGCCACTTCACCCTGGTTCGCTGTCGATGCTGTCATGATTGACTCTATGATCCGGGGAAAGGTTCAGATGTGCCCCAGGGGATTCGAATGAACAGACACTCACGAGCGGAAGCGTTGAGCTGCTCGAGAGGCCTATCACTCTTGAGAAGTCGCGTGTAGAAGTCGTGCGCATCCTGCGACATGATGAGCGCGTTCGCGTTGATACCGAGGAGCTTGTCTTGTAGTTCCCGAGCCAAGTGGTCGATAGTGGCCTAAAGCACACCCCAAGTTCAGTGGCAATCCGCAGAATTATCTGAGATTGTGCGCTTACCGGAACGCCAGTAATCTGTGCGAACCTCATACCAATAATCCCCCCAAGGATCTTGCTGTGCGAAACTGCGGCATCACGGAGCATGAAACCAGGCTGAGGATCAAAGTTCATGAAGACCTTTGCAAGGGAAATAATTTGTTAGCATCGTATCCACAGCAGGGCGATGTGATACCCACAAAAATGAAAAAGGCGGAGAGCATGAGGTAAAGCTCTTGGGGCGTCATGAGACCATGTGGGTTGCTTTCCGTCTTGAGGGGAATACCGAAGGTGTTGGCGACCCACAAAACACTAGCGATCTGTATCAGAAGGGTGAATTAGTGCTCGAAGGTCTGAACGCAGTGAAGGCGCAAATTGCGTACAGTAGTGACGTCCCGGACGACATCGAGGGTGAAAGTTTTGTTGTCATCGTAAGACCAGGACTTCTTAGCGATCAAAGCTTTTGTAGTGTCGGTGTAGAACTTCCTGATGCCCTGCTCGTAGCCGGGTGGGAACATCGCCTGATCCATGATATTTCTGTCGCGAGCGTGGTTCTTCATATCGTCGAAACCGATGAAGAAGCCATATTCAGTGTTGACCTTTTGAAGGGTGGTCAGCCTTTGATATGGTGTTGAAAAGAAAACGCACGAACAATGTGTTTGATGTTTGGTGCGTAAATGACGCCAAAAGTCTTGTAGTCCGCTGCACTCTAGTTAGTCAGCGGACCTTCTTGGGAACGGCATTTCGGACTCAGACTCACCGAGGATACTCATGCATCCAGCGTAAGTGAAGGCTGGAACCCAAGGCTTCGCCGTCTTTGGCTTTTTGAAATCGTACTTATCCACGATACCCAGCTTAGTCAAGTTTTTCCTGGTCGTCTCCGGAGTGCTCATCGAGAACAGCGCGTAGACCGAGTTGAATGAGTAGCAAGTCGGGAGGGCTCGCATGAGAATCTTTTGTGAGAGTAGAGTTTCTCAGTGGAGACCCAAAACGACAACACAAACGATCGCACCTTTCCGAGGACACCACCGAACGATCCACCAGCCATGTCGGGCTGTACAAGGAATAGGTTTGATTAATGGAGGAATGAAAAGACGGGATATTTTTCGCATTACCTGAACATCCTCGAAACCCCACTTTGTGAGCGAAGCAGGAGTGTAGTCTGTTGTAAAGTAACGATCTCCTCGAACCAGGGCGACTAGAATACTATGGCTTAGCATCTGTCTGTTAGGGTGGAGGCAATAAAAGGGACTCACCAGCGTCACTCAAGATCGCTCGGGATACGGTGTATCCAGGAGCAAGACCAGATCCAGCCATGCTGGGTTTCGCCTGCTCTGCCGAGAGACCTGTGGCGTCACGCGTCACCATTGGGTGGGTCAGCGGTCTTTCAAAGCGCTCGAGCTGAACATTTGCGAACCTGGGAAAAGCTCGAGATTGTCGACGTGAACATAGAGTTGTTCGGCAACCTTCCAGATCTTGGGATCATTGTTCCATTCGGCGAAGGTTTCGAAAGGCTGAAGAATGAAACGGCGCAAATTAGAAAAGCTTTGAGCGCTGGAAAACTCAACGGGCGTACTTGGAGGTTGAGGAACGATCGGAACTCGTTCAAAGTGCAGCACTTCCACACGTTCCTGGCAGCAGCCATGCCCATCATGTCGATCACCCTGTCGTACAAGAGTATAGTAAGCACCGTGCGGCTCGAAACATGATGAGCGAAGGGTACCTCATGCAGGCAGGACTACCTCGAGCTTTGAAAGCTCCAGCAGGCGCTTCAGTTGCATTCGCGAGGAGTGTGCATAGATCATCGTCGGCGAACAATCCAGTGGTGGCGTCCCTCTTCAATTCGCCTAGACCCCAGGTGCGACGGTCGGTCCCTTGAGAGCTCTTCAATTTTCCTGCGGCAGTCATGAAGTCCGCCTCAGTCATCTGTCATAAAGTCAATGGAGCTCAGTGACGAGAATACAGAAATATACTTGAATAGAACAAGTCGCACCTTGTCAAAGGGCTTGTCAGGAAGCACTTTCTTGAACAGGTCCTCGGTCCACTTTTCATCCTCTGCGGAAATCGCAGAGTGCCATCGACTGGATGTAACTTCAATGAGCGGTAGAAACAGGAGTAAAGAAGGCTTTTTGGATGACCCACTAAAGAATGTTGAATTCAATGGAGCACGAGTTGCCAACCCCTCTCTCAACGGCGGCGCCACCAAGAGGCTTGATCGCCACTATAGATTAAGGGAAGTGTAAGTGGAGGAGCGCGGTCAAATCGTGACCCCAAAGCTTCTTACTATTGGGGAAAAGAGCCCAAGTGGAGGTGGTGGTGTTCTGGTTCAAGATGACCCGAATGTAATCGTAGAAAACCTTTTGAGATACAGGATTGAGCCTACGATCTGGAAGGAAAACGTTGAATCTGAACTTACAACGTTCACGAAGAAAGCGCAATTGATTAGCTTGGCAGTCTGGAAGAGCACTTCGTCTTGCTTCGCAGCTGCCTCGGTAGTCAGTTCGGAGACTGGCTTGAAGGCATTGTTCTCATTGATTAGGAAGAGTTTGTTCGCCAAGAAGTTGTGGTTTCTGTAATCGGAGAGTATCAGTCAATATGTAGACATCGAGGAGGTCGTTGACTCACCGACAGAACATGACCAGCAGTGCGACGACATGGGGGGGCATAAGGCCAAGACGCTCGCTGGTTCAATGAAATGGTGCTCAGTGTCACTCGCTCGCGTCCGAATGAACTCGGAGCGTGCGTACCTGGCCCAAACATCAGGGAAAAGGAGACCTTGCTTGAACGTGCGCACGGTATTCTGCTCCGCCTGGTTGTTGCCCTGCGTGTTCAAATCTTGTCAGGTGAGGACGATTAAATGACTCGCAGATAATTAAACGTGCATAGAGGGGGCTAAGATCTAAATAAGACGAGGCTTCGTTGATACTTGGGTCCTGACGGGAGGTCTGGAAAGCACTGGGCGACAGGTGGGATTAGTTTTCAGTTCTGACGTCCACGGATATCGACTTACCTGTGAATGACAAGTGTCGCAAAGCTGAAGAGCATTGATCTAGGGCAAGCTAGCTTATCAGCAGGATGAGGTTGGTCAAGTATTGTGTTCAGGCTCACGAAATGCCGGACGGGTGAGGTACAAATTTGTCACGCTTGAGGAGAGCATCGAATACGACCCCGGGATCCGGAAGATTGTTCGGTAGAGGGTGGACTGGGACAACATCTCGAGCATAGGCTGACGAGAAAATGCGTGAAATTGAGCTCGGAGCTGGAAGACAAAAATACACGCACCAGTGTTGGCTCTTCCGAGGTCCGGATAGGAGAGGTTGTTTGCTCCACCGTCCGAATCCCGGAAGCGACCAGAACCGATGAAAGTTGAGGGAGGATGGGGCTGTAAGTGTGGAAATAAGAATCGTAGACCGGAGTTCCGGTCGAGCGTAAATACCACTCACAAGATCGTCCCAGAGCGCCGTGATAAGGGTGTCGCTGAGTTTTGAGCCTAAGGTAGATTCGGCTGGAAGGGCGCCGAGGAAAGTGACGACCTCCTCGAGTAAAAGCTTTCTGTCATCGAGAGGCTCCGAAGCCTGAGTGGCAGCGTGGAAAGCGACCTTGATGCCTGCGACGCCATTCGTCAGCACAGTCCTGCCTCACCACATGTATTCACATACCTTCGCCAAGAGTATTTGCTTTAGCCTGCTCATAAATTGTGCCGAAGAGACCAACGGGTGTCTTGGGGTCGGATGGAGCAACACGCTCGGCAGGGGCAAGTCCATCTGGACTGTGCGACAGCGGAGCTACAGAGGCCTGAACGAGCCCTGCAGCCTGATTATAAAACTGATGAGCCTCGAGAGCCGCATTACGACCTTGCAAAGTATCTCACCTGAGCTATGCCGCCTTTTAGCGTTTCGAACATACTGTGGGGGTGGGCAGCCTGAGGAGCGACGTCTGCCTGAACGTGTGGCGCAGCCTGTGTACCGACTGCAACGGGTGGCATACCGAAAGACGGCATGGTGATTGAATCTCGGAGTGTGGGGGAAGGGAAAGAGAGCTCTCGGGAGCGCCGAGCAGAAGGCTGAAATGTTCTTCGCGGGCCCTGCTCCGGCCGGACGCGTTGGCTGATCCTTCATCTGATCAGGAAGTAAACGGGACCAAGCTAGAATTTCCCCCGTCCACCAATCATACCATTTCGCTTTGATATATCCAATTTTGAGCAGCTTTGCAGTGGAGGTAACGCCAGCAGAGGACCAAGCGGAAAGGTGAGGGCGGGAAGGAGGCGGATTTGTCGTTCGGCTGTACAGCAACACTAGTTTCAGTGAGGACGTAGATACGATAGAGTAGGTATGTGACTCGGCCGAAACGATATGGACGTGGCTTGGAAGAAAAAGCCAAGTGGGGGAAGCGCGTTGTGATTCACGTATCAGAGGTTCACAGAGTGTTCCAGGGCATGCAGCTCGAGAGTGCTGCTTCGTGCGACATCGAGAAGCATCACCAAAACCAACAAAATGCGAGCTTCTCTGTGTGTCCGAACGGCCAAGAGCGCCCTTTCCGCTGACCCGACAAAGACCCACGTCCATGATCGGAGTCCTCTTTGGAAGAAGGTCCGCGAGGCGCTCGTCGTGAACCCGTTCGTAAACACCTGTTGCCGCTCCCAATCAACTTGTTGACTTCTTTCAATCCACTTTGCAGAGACATCCACACCGGCTCCCCTCTCGTTTTGGAGCACCGATGGCCTCAGCCCGCTTCGCGCCCAGAGACCTTCACTGTCCCGGCGTCAAAGGCTAGCGATGTCGCCGATAACGCTTACTTCAAGCGTGACTTCCGTCGCATGTATCCCAAGACTTCCGTCGTTACCCAGGAGGAGCTCGCAACCCTTCTCATCGCTCAAGGGGGCTTCACTTCGTGCGTTCATTCTCTCCGAGCCACAAAGCTTCTGGGAGAGCGCATGCGAGACCTCTCAGCTATGGAACGTCGGGCTGAGACTTTGTTTGTGACGCTATGCAGCCTTCCCGCACCCCCAACCGCTTCCTCGTCAGAGAAGGCCCTCACCGCCGACTCCCCCGCCCCGTCTCTCGCCGCCGTATGTCTCGTCTCCGATTTGTTGCGCATAGCTCGGGCTCCCCTCTGACACTATGGCTTCCTTCACGCCTTTCTACGTATCGCAGATCTACAACTCTGGCACTTCCGTCGCCACTGCCTCCTTTAAGCCTCCAGTGCCACCCGGAATGAAGTACAAGTGGTCCCCCGCAGCGGAGGTCCTCCAGCACGGCGAGGTGGGTTCCTTAAGTCAGAACAGTACCAAGAGCATACTACTGACGCAGTCTATCATCTTTAAATAGTTCGCCTACTTCCCAATGTATTCCGCGTCGTGCCACAAGATTGGAGAGGTCGGAAGGAGTGATTAGGTGCTTGTGGAGAGTGGAAGGCTGTGGCTGTAGGAATGGAAGGGAGTAGGAGACTGAGTGCGAGATGTCTCCACAGAAACAAACAAACGCATTAAACAGATATACGACAGCGGATTTACACTCTCCTCCCGTGACCCTGCACTGGCGCCACCGTACCCATCCCATTCCTCCCAGCCACTACACCGACAACCCGACATAAGCAAATCCTCGAGGAATCCCAATCGTCGCCAACCAGCCGATCCCACTGTCTGCAGAACCCAACAATCATTAGCAAGACTCTCAAGTCAACCCGGAACAAAGGATGACTTACAAACGATGACCTTCGTCAAAACATCCGCATCATGTCGAATTGATTCCTCTGCTGGTGCTTTTTTATCATCCTCCGCTTCGACTCCGCTCTTCGCAGCTTCGTTCAAGTGCTTCTCCTTGTCCAAAGAGAGCCCACCGCGCTTGACTCTGTCGACTGGGTCATCATACGAGTTGTTTCGATTCCGAAGTTCGCCTCGAGTATGTTGTGGTTCGGCGCTTTTGCCGTGTGAGATGTCGATCGCTTCGAGCTCGTCCAAGGTGGGAAGGTCGAGGATGGAGGGGATTGGATGCAGGCCACCATCTCCGTGTGTGTAGCCGTCGTCTAGTTGATTTTTTCTCATGATTAGCGGGAAGGCCATAAGTGGATACAAAGAGTGGAACTCACACTCGGTTGCCACGACGTAGTGTCGGCGGGGGAGTATAAAAGGTGAGAAGAATCGGAAAATAGGGGGAAGTGCTCGATGCGAAGCTTCTTTCGCAACCAGTCGCCAAACAAAAATGACAAGTACGCCTACGTAATCAAACAGCAAGCTCATCAGTCCCTCGCAACCCAGGCGCGCACGAAGAAACTAAAGCGCACCAATGACCAGCTTAGCGAGTACAGCCGAAGCCCAAACAGAAGTACGAAGGGGTGACTCCCAAGCTGCCCCAATGGTCGTTTGTAGAAAATCATCGTGACACCAATTTCTGCCCAGCACGATCCCTCCTACGACGGAAACGAACGCGACGGCGTCTTCGAAGCAGGGACAGTCTTCGGCGGGAGCCGGATGTACGAATACGAGGAAAAGGACTGAAGGAATCATTGTTGCTGTCACTGGAATTGAAGACGCTGTCAGAGCGGCGACCAAGCTTGCGGGAAAAAATACCGCGACGGACCAGTCCAGCCAGGAGTGAGGGTATAATTCTCAACGGTTTGCTCGAGGATCCAGTAAGAGCCCCAGATGAAAGCGCCAATCAAGGAGCCAACAGTGACGTCGAGCATCGAGTGCTGTGCAATGAATACCGAGACCTAATCAGCCTTGTGCTTCGAGTCGGGGGGTCGACAAGGAGCGGGAGCGTACCATGGCCGTATAAAGCCGCCCGAAAGTGACGGTGAGAGCAAAGAATGCGAGAAGTGCATATATTATCGAATTAATCCAGGTTGGTTGGGAGCTGTAGCGCATGACCAGGCCGCCGAAGTAGAGCGCCATCGAGACCGAGTTCGTCGAGTGCGTCGATGGAAAGCCATATTCGAGCGCGTGATTTCCGACTTGGTAGAATTAAAGCGTAAGGAGGAGTCTAGAGAATAGCTCTCGCTTAAATTTGTAGGAACACACCTGAAAGACGAGTAAGCGGAGGGGCGTAAGGACGCGGAACACAAAACAGGTCCTTGAGTACCGATGTCGAGTAGCCTCCTGCGGCTAGGACATATAGTAGGCTGAAGTATAGAGATCAGTTTCATGAGTTCAACCTTGTGAAGATGAATCCACTTACCCTCTGCCGACGTTCCCGTATCCGAACCAGAACTACAACAGTCGGGGTTCAGCTCCGCAACTCTTTCGGCGGAGGGTTCATGGAACGACGACTTGCCCACATTGGAATGAAGAGCATGAAGAAAGTATGACTTCCCAATAAGCTCGACCACTGTTACACAACAAGCAACTCATGAGCTCCCACCCCGTATTCCCAACCTCACGCACTAACCTGAAAGTACACATCCAAAGCCGGTTTCCGACAAGTTTCCTACAAACAGCGCGCGTCCAATCAGTTCCTAAATCTTTCCCACATCTATCTCTTCGTCTCTCCCCCTATCGCACCTGTATCCAAATGAGCGTCGGCATCTCCCTATCCACATTCCCTCTCACTACAGCGCGCATCTTCATCCTCCAAGGAGGCAACAACGCGCTCATGGCTTTATCATCTAGCAGTCCTACTGGTTGTTCGTTCGTTATTGTCACATGATCGTCTAGTCGTGAATTGCGGGAGAGAGGTCGGTCGGGGCTGAGAGTTGGTGAACTGATGGTGGTTGAAGATGATGAGGAGGAGGTGGAACGCGGGGGAGCTGGGCGGCAAAGTCGAGGGGAGGGACTCGACGATCGAGGAGAAGAAGGAGAGACGGTCAATAGAGGCGCCATTCTAGGACGAGAAACGCAGAGTAGCCAGGTCCAAGTGAACGAGGAAAAGAGCCTGACCGCGACCCAAGAGCTGCGATACCAAACCGGCACCCATCCGGCTCATGTTGGAACCTCAAAACTCTCAAACTTGTTCGCTAGGAAAAGGAAAGGACTGAATGGCAGTGTGGAAATATATGCTGCTGGGAAAAGAGAGCTACCAAAGAGAAAAGAGTGAGTGTCTGCGAGGAAGGGGGGGCTACAATGATTTGCGTGTGCGAAGAGAGAGAGGCAGGGGGGAATCAAACTGATGGTATAAACGCTTGCAAAGAGACTGCTCCGGAAATGATGGGGTTCTACAAGAAAATCACTGACTCGGACCGATAGTCGCGGAACTAGCCGCAGTGGCGAATGAAGCCGTCGAAACTGTACTCGCGTCCCTCCTCGAAGACTGAGAGAACAACGAATCAAAGTATTCTTCTTGTGCTGCCAATTCCGCCAATCCAATAGACTGTTCATCGGGAACTTGTATACTCGCCCTCGTCAAGTTGATAACGGGAGCGACGGCCGTTTCTGGATTTATCGGAGGGGAGTCGAGGGGTAAAGGCAAGAATTGATTTGAAGTCTCTGGAGAAGCGGCTGCCGAAGCTGACGTCGAAGGAGTTGGTTCGGTAGAAGCCACGGTCGGAGGTTCTGAAACGAGGTTTGAAGAAGTCGCACCAAAGTCTCTCGTCGGCATCGAGTGGACCATACTGAATTTATACGGCGCCGAGGGAGGTGAAGGCGGTAGAGGAATAACAGTGGGTGATAGAGTAGTTTGTTGTTGTTGCTCCAAGCTCGGGGGCGATTGTGGACGATTTGATTCGCTGGATAATCGCGCAGATGGGGACGAAGGTGGAGAGCGAACGGAGCGTGGACCGAGAGGACTGGCGGTGGTGGAGACTGAGGAGCCGCGTTCTCGACCTCGAGAAATGGAAGGTCGTAGCATATTTTCGTCTTGGAATGATGGTGGCTCGGTACCGGGTCCGTAGCTGTGCAAGGAGGGGAGGGGAGGGGAGAATAGGTCAGGGGGAAGTTGGGAGTACGAGAGAGAGGCAAAGGACGAACCCGAAGCCTCCTAGATTTTCTCTCGATGAGATGAAGGAGATTTGAGCTGGACTGAGTCCATTCTTGGGAAACACGAAAGAGCTGGAAACTGTGGTAGGCCGGCAAAAAGTAATCAGCGACTTGGCTCAGCAAGCGAGGAAAAAAAAGGAAAAACAAGCGCACCGAGAGTGCTTGGAATTGGAGCTCCAATATTCATACTAGCAACACTAAGACTACTCGAATTACCGGGTAACCTACTCGTACTCCTCGTCGCGGCAAAACCCTGACCATAAGGACTTCTACCAGCTCCGGGACCAATCGGGTCCCCACCCAACGCACTCGGCAAGAAAGAGGAGCTCGAATTCCTCGGCAAGAAAGTCGAGCTGCCATTCCTTGGCAAGAAAGTTGAACTCCCATTGCGAGTGAAAATGGAACGGAGAGTGGATGCTCGAGCTCGACCGGGTGGAAGGAGAGAGTCGCCTCCGAGGGTGTTTATTGAAGTCGAGGAGGCTGCGGCGGAAGCGGATTGGGTGGGACGATGGAAGAAGCGTGAGGTGGAAGTTGAGGCTGTTGGTTGTAAGGGAGATAGGAATTGTGAAGTAGGAGGGGAAGGAGGTCGTTCTGGGAGGTCTATTGCGGTTGCGAGGATTGAAGTTGTGGGGTATAAGCCTGAGCGAGTTGAAGGTGCGTCTGATGATGATCTTCCACGGCCGTGTATGAAAGAGGAAGTCGTTGCATCGTCGTCGGCGTGTAGGAATGAGGAGGTCGTATCCATTGAAGGTCTCATCATGGAAGTGGAGTCGCGGAGGTTCTCTCCTTCTTCAGTGTCTGAGCCATCTTCCGGATCTTCTCCTTCGCCGTGGTAGAGCAAGTCTACAGTAGAATCAAAAGAAGGTCGATGTTTGAACAAAGTCATTTCCTGTAGTCGTACCCGGTCAGCTCAGCTGCTTGTCCTCCCGCCTAGCTACCGGGCAACCTGGATGCTCACCTCTTCTGTTGGATCCTCACTATAGAGTGGGAGACCGACTACTGAATCCCTTGACCTCCTCCTTCTTTGTCTTCTTGACCTCCTATCTGCTACAGGTCTATCGCTGCTCGTGATTCCACCCACGGGCCGCGGAACCAAAGACGGAGTTGTTGTGAGTGGAGCGAGTAGTGGGTTGGTGACTGAAACTGGCTGAGCATTCGAAGTTGTTTCTGGTGTGTCGCTATTGGATGAAGTTGTTTGTTGATGATGATGTGAGAATTGCTGCAAAGTGAAAGATTAGCTGATGAATACGAGAGGCCGAGGTGAGCGAGCGGGTGTTACCTTTTTGAAGAAGGCGAGCAATTTCCTCCTGTACATGAATCCTAATCCAGTCAAGAGTGCTATTCCAACTAGGACGAGTACCACGACGAGTGGAATGAGTTTTGAAGAAGACGACTTTGAGTCGGGCGCAGTAATTGTCGTTGACGCAGAGGTTGACTGGTCGGAGTCGGAGTCGGATGAAGTGGGGGAGAGAGTTGAAGTGTCTTGTGGAAGACTGAAAGCTAGTTGAACGAGGGCGGCGGCGTATAAGATTCTGTAGACTGGAAAAGTGGGACGGGATCGAAAAGGAAAACAAGTCAGACAGAAGATCAGAGGGTACGTGACACTCGAAAGCCGCAAGTAGGTCGCAGTCCCGAGCTCGACTGTGCGCCCACAGCGTATCGTCAACAAACTCACCTTTATGTGCAAGTGATGAGGTTGTGATCATAACACTTTCCTTTTGATTTCCAGAGATGGAAGTTTGAAAGGAGGACCTGTCGAGGCTGTCACCGAGCCTGACCTGCCCATCTCCTGTACTGTACAGCCTAAAAACACGCAGTAATACATTCTCCGCTCTTGTAATCAGAACAGTACAGTCGTTAAATAGTCGATTATGTAGAGAAGGACTGTAACGAGATTATCTCTTGGAAGGAACAGTTTGGAAAGAAGGTAAATGCATTGGAGCCCCTAATTTGCGGCATGTGCGGGTAAACGACGGCCGCGGCTTCGTTGCCCTCCTCCTCCTCCACTCCCTCCACTTTCTACTTTTGGACGAGATGGTGTCACTTGATGGATCTTCGCATGCAGTACTAGCAGCAGTTCATTCACTTCACTCGACTTTAACTGCAAACAACTTCCCTTACTCGTAAGTCCCGTCTTCGACCTTGCAGCCCAACGCCCGCTAACTCCTGCTATCCCACAACAGGCCATTCTCGATCTTCTCAGTAATCCATGCAACACGCATCGCTTGTGCTTACAGAGGTGCAGCAAGAGGTGGAGGTTACGATCACAGACTAGGAAGTGAGCAATCAATTCAGGTTCACTCTCCCACTTTTGAATCATGCTCACGATCAACTCGACACAGACCTACAAGCTGCACTTGTACCTTGCATTCTCATATTTGGAGGAACGACAGTAACCGGAGTTCTAATGGGAATCATCCCAGGTTGGCTCATCTCTCCAATCCCAATCGCAACTTATGCGTCAGTCCCATTCTCTCAACCCCTGCCCTCCCGCCTTCCTCTTATCTAACCCTTCTATGTCCACCAGACTCCTCCCCCTCCTCGTCTCCAAAACGCCTATCCTCTCCTTCCTCCTCTCCCTCCCTTACTACCCACGAGAAGTCGCCTTCTCCCTCGTAGATGGCTTCTCCCGTATCGTCGGCATCACCACTTTCGGAGTAGACACCGTCTTATCTCACCCCAACACTGCTTTAAGAAACAGTCCTTGGTCCATGATCCTCGTCGCTACTCTTGCTGGAGGTGGTGGAGGTTTGATCGTTCCGGCTTTCAAAGGATTTCATGCAGATTGGGCTTTTGCTACCCCGCCTTGGGTTACGAATGGTCCAGGAATTGATGTTTGGGGTGCTACTGTCATTGGTTACGTTTATTCGTGAGTGTAGTGCGATTTGGATACAGGGATGACTGGGCGCGAGAACTGACGAAATGCATGTGGGGTGCACTACTACTATAGGACATTGATCGACGCTCATCCCTTCTTTCGAACTGTCCCCGATTTCCTCTTCAACAAAATTCCCATCCTTAGCTCTCTCGTACACCTACCAAAAGGCTACGCGACTGCTTCTGGTTCGAACCCTCTCTTACAGCCCCACGAGGCAAAGATGTTCGTCCCCGTCGCACTTCCCTTTCAACTTTTGTGAACCCTGAGCTGATTGTTTTTTCTACTTTCGCAGCGCCTGCTCACTTCTTTTGGCGAGTATGCTAGCCATCAAGGTCCTCCTTCCCCTTATCTCGGTCATGTTCGCCGCCAAGCCAAGGGTCGCCGTTGGGAAGACGCCTACCAAGACTTCTTCGGGCAAGAAGGCTTCCACGAGCATCAAGGAGAAGAAGTCTCAGTAGACTCGAATCGAATCAATGGTTTTCATATATTCGGGATTTAGAGGCAGCGGGTGGGAGGGAGCGAACCGACTCAAACGTCGGTTAGGGCCTGCGAGTGGTCCGTGTAGAGTTTCGCGAAAGCCTTGTAGCAAATTTGAACGAATCAAAAACTGGTTTCCCAATCTCTCCAACTTGATTTTCTCTAAACAAACTGTGCAACCACCTCTATACTCGAGACACCCCTACTCCTTAAGAAGCATCGTCAATTTCTCCACGACCCTCTCACACTCCTCCAGCGTCCCAACCGTAATCCTCAAACAAGCCTCACAACCATGTTCATTCCCCCTAAACCTAACCACAACTTTCTCATCCGTCGCCATCCTCGTATAAACTTCTTTCGCCCTCTTATTATCCGGTTTTCCCCCTCTCCCAATCTGTACCACTAGAAAATTCGCATCTCCCGCCCCGAGAATTCTAAGGACGTCCGGGATTTCGAGTAAGGCTTTTTGGAGGATGGAACGGTTCGTGTTTAGTGTGGCGATATTTTTGCGGAAGAGAGTTAGGCCGGAGGGGGAGAGAGCTCGGAGTGCGAGAGCGGCGGTTGGAGTGGAGATGTTGTAGGGAGCTTTGACGGCGTTGAGGACTCGGATCAAGGCTGGGGTGGAGTAGGCGATTCCGAGTCTGTGTGGATAATAAACAGCATTTAGTGATCGTTGAAAGTCATTGTGGGGAGGGGAAAGTCAACACACCGAATAGCGGCCAACCCGAAACCTTTACTGAGCGTCTGCATAACGACCAAATTTGGCCAACCCTCATCGACCAAAAGTCGCACAGCACTGGTTCCGTCCTCTCCGAAATCAATGTAGGCTTCGTCTACTACTACGAGACCTTGATAGTCGGGGTTGGATAGTATTTTCCGAATGTCGTCCAAGGGGATGAGAGTTCCAGTTGGGTTTCCGGGGGAACAAAGGAAGACGAGTTTGATTGGAAAAGAGGATTTAGAGGCGGAAGAGAGGATTGAATTGACCTGGTGGAGTGGATAATCTTGTTAGTTTGAAGCTCCAAGTCGCTACTCGGGAGCGAAGACGTCGTGCGCACCTCGTCAACTTTTACAGCGAATTTACCATCCTCTGCATCCAAGGTGACCTTCTCTACAGCTATATCATTCACCTGAGCACAGACCGAGTACATGCCATAAGTGGGAGGACAAATGAGTACTCGATCATTCCCCGGCTTGCAACTGATACGGAAGAGCATGTCGATAACTTCATCTGAACCTACGCCGAGGAAGATGTTGTCTGGAGAAGGTACGTTGCGGAGAGTACAAATGAGTTGTTTTAAGGGAAGGTGGGAAGGGGAAGGGTAGCGGTGGAGATCGAGTAGGTCGAATGAAGCTGCCATTTGGGAGGGGGGTGGATGATTAGCTTCAGTTCATACAGTAAGAGAAGAGTTTATATGGTACTGACTGTCATCTTCTTTGTCTTGTGGAAGGGAGTGACCGAGAGCGTTCTCGTTGGCGTCCAAGAGGATACCCTCATCGTATTCATCTCGTGCACAAACGTATGGCTCGAGTGCGAGAATGTTGGGTCGGATAGCAACTGAAATATCAAATGATCGCATTCTTGGAAGGTGAGTTTGGAAGTGAGAAAGGAAAGAAAGAGAAAGCGGTTGCCGTTCGGAGTTATTACTAGGCTTTGACCCCTCCCATTGACTCTTTTCAACCTGCCCGAGTATCAGGAATGAGTTCGATCGTGTTACAAGCTGAACTAGAAGGTCACACAGACAGAGGTACACACAAACTACTTTCTTGGTTGAATCGCTCACTAATCGCCATCCACTCAGCTTGGCATCTATCATGGTCACCTTCTCAACCGACACTCGCTTCCTGTTCATCAGATAAATCAATCAGACTCTACTCTTATAATAAATCAACTTCAACCCTTCCCCCAACTTACAAATTCAACTACAAATCAACAATATCAACCTCACATCAACGAACCGTCAGATCTCTCGCTTTCTCTCCAAACGGTCAAACTCTCGCTACCGCTTCTTTCGATGCTACAGTAGGCATTTGGCAACAGGTAGATGAAGCTGGTTTGGATGATGGCCATAGTGCAGCAGGCGCTGGAGGAGATGAGGAGTGGGAAGCGGTAGATCCCTTGGAAGGACATGATAGCGAGTGCAAGAGTGCGGAATGGAGTGCAGATGGAAGGCTATTGGCTAGTTGTAGTAGGGACAAGAGTGTTTGGATTTGGGAAGGTAACGCAACCCTTTCATCTCCACTTCGTTTGGTCCTGAGTGCTCATCATCATCTTAAATGTCTCCACCAACAGCAATCGGTCCAGCAGAATTCGAATGTTTAGCAGTACTCATGAATCACACTCAGGATGTGAAATCACTCACTTGGCATCCATCAGAAGAGGTTAGTCCTCAGTCCATCTCAATTTACTCGATCTAATCTCCTCAATCCACCAAACAGCTACTAGCTTCAGCCTCCTACGACGACACCATAAACCTCTTCTCCGCCGACCCCTACGACGACGAATGGACCTGTATCCAAACCCTCTCTTCCCACACTTCCACCGTCTGGTCCATCTCCTTCTCCCCCTGCGGTTCCTACCTCGCCTCAGTAGGCGACGATCTCCTCATCAAAATTTGGGGTCGAGATTCCCTTCTTGCTCCTTCTTCTGAAACGGGAGAGGGGGAGGGAAGATTGGGACCGTGGAGTGGAGGGAATGGAGGAGTTAGGATTGGGGATAGAGAGAAATGGAATTGGACCCTGAAAGGGGAGATTGGAGGAGCTCATTCTAGAACTATTTATTCCGTGGGTTGGGAGAAGGGGGGAGTGGAG
>JASZXU010000405.1:0-22812 GCA_035521515.1 Phenoliferia sp. Uapishka_3 | reverse complement strand
GTGTATAAGAGACAGCTCTCCCCCTCCAATCCGTTCTTTGGTGTTGTTCTCCAGCGTACGCCCACGGAGAGTTTGACGCATATGGTGACCTCGTGGCACGCTCATGTGTGGGCGAGACTCATCGCTCTCTTGCCGGAAGCGGATCGGGCGCCTTTTGAGGACATACCCCGCCAGATCAAGGAGGGTTTTACTCTCGGGATTTGTTTGCTTGTTGGGAAAACCTTCAGTACATCGTGTCTCTCTGCAATTTTACCTCGCTTTTTCTGACAAACACCGCTCCCTGTTAGGTCCTCCGAACCGCCTCGCTGACAATGATCCGCTGAACGCGGTCATTCACAAATATATCCTCAAGCAGCTAGCTCTGGGTCGCCTCGATGGGCCCTACTTGCCGGCGCACTTCAAGGCCGAGGTCGGTCCTTATCGCACCGCTCCGCTCAACGTCGCACCAAAGGGCACAACTCTCCCTGGCGAACCTCTCAAATGGCGCATTGTTGAGAACCCTGCGTTCCCCTACGAACAAATGGTGGACGCAACATGCTCTATTAATTCGGAAATCGACGCGTCCGAGTTCCCTTGCTCGTGGATCAAGCTTTCCACCTGTCAAGAGCTTTTCCGCGACCTCCCGCCACACGCCGTGGTTCTTGGCACCGACATGGCAGATGGTTTCCACCACATCCCCCTCGCCTCTCACGCTCGCAAGCACTTCTGCTTGTCCCACCGCAGCCTCGTCTTCACCCGCAAATGCGCCCAGTTCGGCGTCACTACAACACCGGGCGTTTTTGGCAATACGATGGACGCCACTTCCGCCATCCTTCGCCTTCTCGTCCCCGACATCCACACCCTCAATCAGGTCGACGACCTCCTCATTGTCCTCCTCGACCTCTCTACTCTCGACACCGCAATCTACGACATCCTCGACGACCTCGGCTGGATTCGTAATGACAAGGGATGGTCTCGCGCCCACTTATTCGTCTTCCTTGGCGTCGAATGGGACTTGGATGCGTTGACGATGACGGTGCCTGATCGCAAGCGTCAGAAGTACTTGCTCCGCGTCAAAACCGCGCTTCACTACGCCCGCTGCAAAATTGCTGTGGACTTGACGTTCGTCGAGTCCCTCATCGGATCCCTTATGTATGTTTGCTACGTCATTCCTCGCTGGAAGACGGACATCTTCAGTCTCTTCGCCTTTCGCCGCAAATTCTCCTCGTCGACCCCAAACAAGCGCTACTCCAAAAAGCATCATATGGACACGCACACGACCCTCGTTCGCTGCCTCGAGCTGTGGCACGAGCATCTCTCCCAGGAGATCATCACCTCCTCCTTTGCCATCCCTCGCAAGGTCTTTGAATGGGACATAACCTCGGATGCTTGTGACCTGGGCCTTGGTGTCACCGCGACGCCGTACGATTCAGAGTTCGGCTATTCCTTCTACGCCCCGCTTCCAGCTGGTTGGAAGAATCAGGATGGTCTGCACATTGGTCCAGCAGAAGGGTGGGGCGCTGAGCTTCAACTCAACGCCGCTACTGCTCTCGGCGAAAAGGACTGCACGCTCGAGCTCTGGTGTGACAACGACGGCTTCACGATGTCTTGGCCCAAGCATCTAAGTCGCAACGCAGCCCAGAACAACTCCATCGCACGCATGACTGCCAAAGCGGACCCTCTGAACATCCACATCGTTATTCTCTGCATCAACACAAAAGACAACCCCTCTGATTGCATCTCCCGCGGCAAAGTTGATGACTACCTCTACAAGCCGTTTCCCTTTCCCCTTGTTCCCTTTTTGCCAGTTTTCTGAAGCCTTATGCTGCCGCGCTCAACCGCTTGCAATCTCACCTGTTTTTGACTTCACCTTTCTGCGCCGCGTACCCTGCTTGCTTCTTTCTTCATGTTCGCTCTTTTCCAGCGTCAAGCCGCCGCCGATGCTGCTGCAGCTGCTGCTGCCAAAGCTGCGGAGTCCAGCCTTCCGTCCGTTTGCCTGCCTTTCCCTCTCCCTCAGCGACCGCTGAAGCGCCCGGCCGACGCAGCGACTCTCCTTCAACCTCCCCCACCGCCCGCTTGCGATGCTCTCTGGGACCTTTTCCGAGCTGGCAGCATCTCCGCCCCGGTAGTCCAGCTTCCTGTACCTCCTTCCTTCATCCTGTCTCGCCCAGCTCCTCGCCCCGCCCCAGCTCAGCCTCTCTCCACGCCTCGCCTGCCGCCCACTCTCCCGCCGCTCACTCCCGTCCAGCGCCTGCTCCTTGCCCCCCTGCCAGCCTCTTCGTCATCCCTGTCGTCTGGCGGCAAGAATCTCACACAGGAGCAGTTTGCGGACGCTATCCTCAGCACTTGCGAGAACATGGGGAATGTCACGCTGGAGTGTTCTGGAGGCGAGACCGGCCTTCAAATCAGTCGGAGATTACGGCTTCTTGGCTTAGTGCGGATGCGGAGCTTCAAACTGAGCTCCAGCAACTTTTTCTCGATCCATCCTTCGCCGCCTGCTACAAGTACGCCGATGCGCCCACCAACGTCTCCCATGATCCCTCCCTCGACCTCACTGGCGACCTTCTTACAGGGGTAGGTCTGTCCCTCCAGGGCGACCACTCGAAACGCCTCTCCTATGCCTTCGCCAAGTCCCTCTCACGCGCGACACGCCTTTCCTTCCTCACGCCGGTCCCCACTCCTGGCGCCCCGAAGCCGTTCGCTTTCCGCTCTGAAGTGCTCCTTAAGCAGTAGCAGCTTCTGTATCGCTCTATTTTGAAATCTGGGGTCGAAGCACACGCCGGCTGCGTGC
The DNA here is from genome assembly GCA_035521515.1 of Phenoliferia sp. Uapishka_3. Lineage (NCBI taxonomy): Eukaryota > Fungi > Basidiomycota > Microbotryomycetes > Kriegeriales > Kriegeriaceae > Phenoliferia > Phenoliferia sp. Uapishka_3. The sequence continues at coordinate 20,042 of JASZXU010000405.1, read as the reverse complement.
TCCGCTACATTGGCTTCTGCGAAGAGGACAGCGTCCCCGCCACCGAGATCTTCTCCGCCAAACCCGACGTCGTCTTTGCTTTCCTTGCATCCATGGGTGGCTCTCTCCGAGCCGCTACCATCCGCGCCTATGTGAACTCGATACGGTTCTGGCACACGATACACGGCGTGAATTTCGAGATGAATGAGGAACACTTTCAGGTCCTCAAGCAAGGCCTCACACAAGTACAGCCTGCGGCAAAGGACACTCGCCCACCGGTCCACACTGCAGACCTCGTTGCCCTCAAGGATGGCCTCAACGTCGACGTCCTCGACCCCAACAACGCCCTCGAGCAGCCGGAGGCTGACTGCATCTGGGCAGCCGCCACTGGCGCCTTTCACGGAATGGCACGCTCGTGCGACGTCACTGTCAAGTGCCAAGGGATCTGGGGTCCATCCGTCGATCTCGCTGCAGACGCTGTCGAATTCTTCGAGGATTCCGACGTTGCGCCGGCCCATGTCACGCTCTCCCTGCCTTTTGACAAAGTCAAGCACCGCGAGGGCTCGGTTCGATACCTTGTCCGCCAATCCTCCGACCCTCGTCTTGACCCTGTCCGCGCCAGGGCGACACATTTTGCCTCCAATCGCCTCGAAGGCCAGACAGCCTTCGCTTTCTCCTACCGCGCGACTCGTGACTCCAAATCAGTCAAGGCGGGCGAGCTTCTCACGTTCACAGTCTCGCATTTCACCAAGACCGTCAACAAGTACCTCCTCGCTGCCGGCCGCTGTCGAATTTGGGGCCACTCTTTCCGCATTGGCGGTGCGACCATGTATCTGCTCGCCGGAAAGGACGTCGATTCCATCCACAACATCGGAAGGTGGTCCTCCAATGCCTTTGATTGCTACTGGCGTGACATCAAGACAATCACCGCAAATAATCTCGCGGATGCGGAATATCTCACCATCGAAGCCGACGAGGCCGTCTCCTTTGCCACGCTTCTTGGCCTTGATAGCGCGCCTACCGCACCTTGTCCTAAGCCTAAGCCTAAGCCTCTGTCCAAGCCAAAGTCTAGGGCTCCAACCCGCATTGCAAAAAAAAAGAAGTGATCCTCTCGCACCCGCTGCCTCCGCTTCACCTTTTGTTGGGTTTCAAGTCTGGCATTTGGGTTTCCGAGTTTGGTTTGGGTCTTTGGTCTTAGCCAGTCCCGAGGCGAAGCTACATAGCTTCCTCTTTGGGTGGCCCCGGGCCTGTCCGTGATTTTCACCCACAACACACTAGCAAGTTGCTCGTGCTGTAAGTACACCACGCTAACCTTGCCCCTTGCGCTTCCTTCTCCCTTGCCTCCTTGCAGCTCTACAACAGCTCCTCGCAAGCATTGAACACGCCCTCTCGTTGCAGCGTCGATTGAAGCAATCAACAAAACTTGTTTAAAACCAGCTGCTGTCGTCCATTCCTTAATGCTATTTGCGTGGTGTGTTTTACGAGATTTAATGACTGGAGAACGGGGTAGGACGATAGTTATTGTTTGAGTTGCGTTTTGGAATACTGCCGTTGAGTTGAGTGAGAGTAGTAGAGTGAGTGAGTTATGTGAATGGTGATGATGGAGTGTGGAATGGAAATACCTTCTGTACCGAAACAGATCCCTTGTGGTTTGTCGGTGTCGGTTGAAGTTGAAGTGGAAGTGGAAGTGGATGGATAGTCGAGTCCTGAAACTGATGGAACGTAATCTTGTAAACCGAGGTAGCCAACTAGTTTGAAACCTCTTGAGTGAATGATTAGATCAGTCGCTAATTGAGCAAGTGAGGCGAGTGATGGTTGAGGCTGCAGTTCACGGGTCAGTTTGAGCAGGAGAGAGAGAGAGTTTAGAATTGACTTGCGAGTAGGAGAGTTGAATCTTTGAATGAGAATGAAACTCCTTTTTTGGCGATAAAGTATTCCATTGTGCAGCTAGTCAGTGGGAGGAACAGAGGAAAGCGGGGGTGACGCACGCCTTTCTATTACAAAGTCGCGATTAAATATCTCGTCCAGTTTTCAACTCTTTTTATTATGTAATCAAAAAAAAGTCAATCTCTCCGAGGAACTGCAAACTGCAGTCAACAACCCATCAACCCATCAACGATGTAAGCAACTTTAGTTCAAATAGAGACACAGGACTTATTCAAACTCGTGATTGTAACAGGGTGAAATCGTACCTCCGACATGGACCAACAGAGTCATTCGGAGTAGTCGCTTCAAACTCCTCAAATTCAATCTACGACGGCAAACGAGCTTACGTTCCCGCTTTAGAGGATGTTCTAGTATGGGATGTAAAGAAAGGAGAGCAGGTACGACTCATTCCTCATCCTCTTCCCATCACAGTGGCTAAACCCTCCACTCTCCACTCTCAGACAGCAATGTGGCACTCAACCGGTCTCCGCTCTCTCGTAACCTGTCTCGCCCGTTCCCCAAACTGGGACACTTTCGCAGTCGGCTACGCAGATGGTTCAATTCGTCTATGGAGCGCAGCTACAAAAGAAGTTCTCGTCACTTTTAATGGCCACAAGAGTGCGATCTCGGCTCTCACTTTTGATAACGCTGGAACTACTCTGGCTAGTGGGAGTAAAGATACAGATATCATCGTTTGGGACGTTGTTGGTGAAGTTGGGTTGTATAGGTTGAGAGGTCATAGGGATCAGATTACGGGTCTCGCTTTCATCGTCGCCAACCAACCCGTCGAGGAAACAACCACCACCACCACCGACGACAACACCAATACTGGACCACCAACGCACCTCCTCTCCTCCTCCAAAGACACTTTCCTAAAACTCTTCTCCCTCACAACTCAACACTGTATCGAAACCGTCGTCGGTCATCGAGGCGAAGCCTGGTCATTCGCCTACGACCCTTCTTCCTCCGTCCTAATCTCCGGCGGTGGAGAAGGCGAAGCGAAATGTTGGTTATTGGATCAAGCCGTCCTCTCCTCCGGCGGAATCCTAGCAGGACCCGACGGTAAACTTCGTCGAGCTATCATTCCCCTCGCTCCTCTTTCCCTACCTTCTACTTCTCATACTCATAATATCACTCAAATCACTATGCATCCGACTTTACCAGTCCTCGCTGTGCACTCTGGGGAAAAGACGATTGATGTTTTTAGATTGAGGACGGAGGAAGAGTTGAGGAAAAAATTGGCGAGGAGGAGGAGGAGGGAGAGGGTAGCCTGTGCCTATTGGAAGAGGTTGATACCCGCCGCGACCTACGGCTCCTACATTCGCAGCGGCCGATTGACTCCTCAACAACGGACTGGTAGTATTCGTCGTCGGCTTCGAGCTCGAGGGTAAATAAACCGATTGAGTCGAATGAGGCATCGGGAACGGATAAGAAATGGGAGGAGCGGCGCCTGGTGGAGGTACGTGAGCCAGCGAAGGACTAGTACTCCCATTCGTTCCTCTGTCTCCCCAAAAAGAGCCAGTAGTAATCGGTGAAGTATCTCCATAGCCTCCTATGAAGTCTGCGAGCGAATCTCGGTTCGTGGGAGCTAGAGGTGGGAGATAGGCGGGACCAGCACCTGCGCCGCTAGGTCTCCGTGCGCTTGGTGGTGAAGATGACGAGGTGGGATGAGTGTAGGAAGGGTATTGCTGCTGTTGAGGAGCGTAGGAGTTTTGATAATTTGATGGAGGAGGTGCGGAGTAATAGTCTGAGCTGGAGAGGGGCTGTCCGGCGCCTGGTGGGGGAGGATGAGGATTGGGTCGGGAAGTGGCTCGGGGTGGAGAAGTGAAGGGAGGTTGAGGGTGTGTTGGATAGTGTGATCCAGAAGAAGAGGAAGAGGATGAGTTGTATTGGGATTGATAGGAAGTTGACGGCGCGGGGAATTGCTGCTGTTGCGGAGGTGAACGACTGTTACTCCACGAGTGGGGAATAGCTGTAGGGGACAATCTTCAGTACTGTGCTCGCAAGCCAGTACAATAATTGCTCACATTGATTTGTAGATTGTTGATTTATGTACTGCTGCTGTCTACTCGGTGGAGATTGCGGCTGCAGTTGAGGCTGAGTTGGTCTACCTTGATGATCGTAAACTGAAGCCAAGTGTTCGCCATAGAATGCCTTTGGTGGTGCAGGCTGATTCGACATTCCTCAAGTGACAGACCAGGCCGAGGAGGCGAGGCGAGGCGGATGTACGGAGTTGCTCAACTGGCGCAGGCGCAAGGTGTCCACTGTCGGGAGAGGAGAGGAGAGAGCGCGGCGGGGAAACAGTCTCTTGCAAGGAGAGGCTAGCCGTGCCGCAGGATTGGGGACTGGAAGGTGTACAGACGCTGTCTTGTGACTCTGAATAAGGTCTTTAAGGCGGAGGTTGAAGAGCGGCGCGCGCCAAGCTGAGGGAAGTCAAGTCCAAGTCGCGGCATCGCTCATCATCTTCCACTTTCATCTCCACTTTCTGTCGATTATGAGTTCAATGCTCAAGACTATTCGAGTTTTCACTCGTAGCGCACACAATGTCGCTTCCAGGGCAGTCGCGTAAGCCCTCACTCTCCTTTCTCCCTTTCCCCGTCCGCTCTCACCTCACCGAGCTGAACCCTCCAATCTCGGTCACTCCAGCAAGCCCCACACTCCAGCAGCAGTTCCAGCAGCTCAATCACCAAACCGTACAACTGTTTGGTCAAAGTCACAAGCAGTCAGGTAACTACCCTCTTCCTGCTATCCACCCTCCGACTTCTCCCATCTTCAACCCAACTAACCGGCAATGGGCATCCACAGGACAGACGCGATGGTCGGACCTCGATTCGAACAAACTGCTCAACAATTCCAACCGATGCCTTTGGCTGCTATTGAACTTATTGCAGAGCAACCTATCAGGCTTGTAACAGGTCGTACTGCTACTTGTGATGGAGGTCCGTTCTCTCCTTTGCTTTCGATTCGGAATAGTGGAGAACTGATAGAAACATCTGAATACATTAGAGGGAGGAAGTTTGGGTCACCCGAGAATCTTCATTAACCTCGACAAGCCCGGGCCAAAGGCGTGCAACTACTGGTCAGTTTAGCGTTTCTGTTCGCAATTCGCGGGGTGCTCATGATTTACTTTGATTGGGGAATACTACAGCGGACTTCGATTCGAGATGGACCATGGAGATCACCACCACCATTAAGTTCAGTGCGGGCGAACGACTGGTGTGTCGGTGGGTTGCGGGGACCTCGGGGTGGGAACGAAGGCGCTTAAAGATGGGGTTAGCGATAGACTTGATTTCAGAGAGCGAGGGTGTTTGTTCAATATCAAAGTTGGACGTTGTGACAGTAAAACCTCGAGCTGGCGCATGCATCTTATCGACTTTCGTACCGAAGGGAGTGTGTCCAATCGACGTTGGCGAAGGCGCTTGCTCTCAATCAAATTTACCAAGGAGCAGCGAATCAATGAGCGTACAGTCTTCGAAGAAGTTGAGACTTGGTGTCACGTTGCGGCTCATGGGAACGAGTCCAAACGAATAAAGGGCCGCAAGACTTCAGCGATTGGGCAAAGAGCAAACACGCGAACCCTGGGGAGTCAACAAAGCTGTCTCTCTCTCCCAAACCTCTTCTCCATCGTGCGCGCATAAGTGAATAAGGAAGAAAGATCATTCATGACAATCTCCCCAACATCTGTTGACCCGTCCACCCTCGAGTGTTTGCGCGGTCCGCCCTCCTCTTCTCATTCGCATCCCTCCCTTCTCCTTCTCCGACCAAATTTCACAGATAGACATTAGAAGCCGAGTCGATTATGACTCAGCGAGGTCCCTGAGACGACGCATGGTACTGATGGATGGGGCAATTGTGAGTGGGGGAAGAAGGAGAAGAGAGGAAGGGAAACGGACCTCCTGACGGTAGCAGCGGCGGTGGTAGAGACGGTCCAGGCTCCACCGGCGGTGGTCTTCTTGCAAGCCTTGCAGTGCCAGATACCGACAGCGGTACGCTTGACGGAGTCCTGTCATTCATCACACCTTTCATCAGCACTCAATCCTTCTTCTCCCATTTCCTCTCAATATCACGGTCCATCTCTCATCAATCATCCAGCCACCAACTTCCTCTCTCGCCCTGCCTTGGCTTGCTCCCGCCCTCCCACGCCCGCCCGCCGATAAAAAAAGGGGAATGTCGGCTCACCTTTCCACAGAAAGTGCAGGTGTAAGTGGCGTGTTGGGTGATCTCCATCTTCTTGATGCTCTTCCTGAGAGTAGCACCGTAACGGACACCGTACTTTCCGGTAACTCCGACCTTTTTGGTGCGCTTGGTCATCTGTTGTCCCCCCAATCAATCCATCCAGCATATCATTCAATCATAACATCGGTTCCATTCGAGGTCGAGGTCGTGGGAGTGGGAATAGGGCGAAAGGGCGAAGGAAGGGAGGAGGTAGCGGATTTTCAACGCAACAATCGATTCGAGATAAATCGTAGGCGGGTCGGGGAAAGCGAGGGGAAACGGGCAAACGAGATAATCAGCATCTCCACCTCCTTCAATCACACATCAGTGGATCCATAAAACGCACGTTTGAGTTGAGTCTTGGGGTAGAGGCGAACTGGCGAGACACTGTAGCTACAGCCGGCGTCGTGGCTGCTGGGTGATTCGAGCGTTTGGGTGGTTTACCTGCTTTTTTTGCTCAGTCGAGCGCTGGGTTTGGCGCGCGCGAAAGTTTCGACTCGAGGGGGGGGGGGAGGAATCGGACTCTTCTTCTGGAGGGTCGATTGCAAATGGTTCTTCGGTTCCTTTAGGCTCTCGTTACTTTCATAAGTAAAGAATGCGAAAGCTCGGGACGTGGGATATCTCGCAAGTGTTGAATTTTAGATTGTATCCAAGCGGTGTAGCTTGTTTGAAACTCGGTGGCATCCAGGATGGCTCGTGGACTTATTTGAACTTGTGAGAGTAGATTGGGTGAAGCTCTCTGAGAAAGTGGCAATTAGAGGAGCGCAAATGTTATAGGGTAAGATATGGTGATGTAGGATTCGAGATGCGGAAAGCAGAGACGGTTGGGAGACGTCGTTATGTCTGAAATGACCGCTGCCGCTTGGTTTAGTTTCCTTTAGGAAGGATACGAGCCGAAAAAGCAGCAGTAGCTGGTCTGCCCGATGAAGACAGGAGAGAAAGATGCTTCAAGCGAAGTGGAAGACAGCTGCGGCATTGACTATCCTTCAGGGTCGCGGGGGGCACTTCGATCGAAATAAGTTCAGCAAAGACTTGAGGGCTCCCGAGTCCAGGTTGAAAAATTTCCATGTACAACCGAGATTCACCGTTACACCGGATTCAGAACTTTTGACGCTTCCCCCTCCCAAGATTTACTTGGAAATGCGAATGTTGAAAAGCTGATTGACAAAAAGTTTATGATCAGTGTCGGCAGTTGCAGTCTGTATCCAGTCGTTGACACTCACTTGCTGGGAGATTCCACTGCAGTTGCCCATCGTGATATCTTTAGACACTCCATGCTGCTGTAGACACTGTCCAGAGGCCTTGGACTTGATCTCGCACTTGCTTCCAATTGCCGAACCGGAGCCGCCTGCGGCACTGCTGTCGCAAGATACGCACGAGATCACGAACTGGAGGCCAAAAGTCAGTTCAAAAGTTTCGCTTTGTTCATTATCACAGCCTTCGATCGAAGAAGGCAACTTGACGTACCTTTTGTCCCACGGGAGCGTTACCGCCACAAATATCTTGGACGAGTGCTTGGTTCCTCTTAGCAGCAGAGAAGCATTCTGGGGCAGATCGAGGGGTGACGTGATCCGCATAGCTGGAGGATGTGAAGGACTTAAAAGGTAATCAATAGGTTTCCAATTTAGACGAACTGGATTTGATAGCCGCTGGCGTCAACGGTATACGTATTGAAGTTTGCCTGAGTTCCATGTGCCTACCCATCGATAGATTTTGTTAGTTGTTAGTAACTGAGGCCTGGGGAAAAGAGGATCGATATAATTTGAACCCACCATCTGGAAAGAAACTGCGGTGCCAGAGGTCTTGGGGGAGATGGCGAGCGTGGCTAGCGACAAGGAGTTTGAAAGATGAGGACGCTTCTTAGTGTTTGAAGCTGAGGTATGAAAGGTATCCAGATGACTCACCATCCGTGTATGCTTGAATGTTCACCTTGATACCCTCTGTGGCCGTAGGGGGAATGCAGGTAGAGGGATTGGTAGTTCGTGCTTGCAGCGATGGCCCAGTCGACGGGGCTGCTAGTGCAGACATAGCCCCGAGGGCGATGATGAGGAGACTTTGTGCGGAGGACAGCATTTGTTTGAACTGTGAGAAAGTGGTAAGTAAAACGAAAGACGAGGTGAAGTAAGCAGAAGAAGAAAACTGAGTCCGACGGAGGCGAGTGGGGAATATTCGGCGCGTATACCCGATTGTACGTCCAGCCACCTGTCGATCTTTTCGATTGATCCTTGTGTGAAGAGGACACTGGACGAGAGCATGACATGTTGAGTAGCCTCTACAATGTACATCATCCGAGCTTTCCAGAGACGGGCGTATAACCAGAGACAACGACCTTCGCGGACTCCACGCCATTCGGCTCGCATACTCGAATTTCGTGGGTTAGGATCCTCGTGACTTGCAAAAGTAGAGTTCTGAGGCTCTACAAGCAACTGCAAGGAGAAAATGTCAGTGGAAAAGAGTGGAAGCCGTCCTGTCCTTGTGTTTACCGGAAACTTTGTCGCCGAGACAACTCCGCGAGTCAGCAACTGGAAGTAAGAGGCAGCCGCCAGTGGCACTTGGGTAAGGGTCAATACACGGCATTGCTTTCTTGAACTCTTCTGCCCTGGAGAACGAGGCAAAACTTTCGACAGCACCACGAGGTTGCGTGGCAACTGCTGGAGTCGAGTGGGCGTAAAAGTGTGATGAGATATGCCATCGAGCCCACAAGTCACACATCTGCCACTGGTGCCTGCAGGAAACTTTCTGTACTGAGATATGGGTTTACGGACATTTGCAGCCACAGTCGTATATCAGCGAATATAAGGCGCCGACCGTTGCCGGCTCTGCTTTGTTCCTTCGTTACAAGGCTTCGTATGGTACCGTTTGGCTTAGTGCGGGTGAAATCGATTTTGAAAGGAAGAATAATGTATTTTGAAGTTTCAAACAGTCTAAATCCACCCCGCCTTCCCTCTAGCTCCCATGATCTCAACCCTCCTCTTTCTCTCATCCTCAACGATTTCTTTCCGCTTTCTATCCTCCATCCACAGTACGACTTCGGTCATCCTGTCCCGTTCAGCTTCACAGGCCTCCACCAGATCTTGAATGCCCAGCCATGTAGCCTCCGCTGCCACTGCCCGAAGTGATCCCAAAAGGTTGAAAACCAGCGGCGGATGAAGAGCAAACAGGGACAACGTCGTGGGGTCGATCGATGGGACCCTTGAAATACTGGTACTCGCGCCGTTGGGAGGTAGAGCGGGTGGAAGGGCCAAGTCGGCGGGGAGGTGTCCATCGCGTAGGTAAGAGATGATAGGGCCGTACAAGTCTCCATCGCGGTCCAAAAATATCTCCATACCGCTTTCTTCTGACTCAGAAAAGGTCCGAAAGGCTTCGTCGTCACTTGAGAGACTCATCGAAAGCGACGGTGGCCGACTTCCAGGCTCACTCCTTGGGACCTCCAACCTCGGCAGCCTCGACGACGTAGCGATTCTGGTAGTTTCTCTGGGTCCTCTAGTAGCTCGGGGGATTCCAAGGAGCGTAGGCTTCGGAGGTAAATCGTGCTCCACGCTGGATCCTTTCTCCATCGACAGAAAGCTGGTCTGACATCCTTCAAACGAAAGCTCGACGCCGTCACCATCGACTTCCGTCCTACTCTGTTCCTTCAGGACTTTGAAAAATGGACTGAGCGCATTATCGAAAGGGCTTCTTTCGAGTGATGGAGCCCAATCTCTATCCTCGATGTCTTCCTCATCATCTGACGAGTCATCCGCACCGCCTTCGTCCGAAGCGTCCAAATTCGAGTATGGCCTCATCATTGTCGCCTTGTGAGGCGAAAGATTCCTCGGAGAAGGGGTTGGATAGATTGAGGGATGAACGGAAGTTACTCGCAGATGAGGGAGGGGCGAAGAGACTAGTTGACCCTGTCGTTCAGCTTTGGTGCCGCGAGGTGGAATACTGAGCGTCGGAGGAGGAGGTGCTCGGAAGAACATCTTGCGTGCGAATGGGTCGATTGGGGAGGTCGGAGATTCAGGAATGGTGATATGAGTGGAGTCCAAGTCGAGGTCGGAGATGTCGAAGGAGGAAGGTGATTCGTCGCCGGAGTCGTAGCGAGAGAATGGGAAGGGAGAGGGATAGGGTGAATGGTCGAAGTGGCGGACGGATAAGAGACTCTCTCCGTCATCTTTGATCAGATCTGAGGGTGGGTAGATGGATGCACCGAGAAGGTCTGGATTACGCCCACCGGTGGAAGACTTTGTGTGCTCACGCCGCGAATTGATAATGACTGAGTGTACGAATTCACCCAGTTTGCCACCGCGTCCGTTTCGTTGAAGTGTTGAAGCAGTGGTAGTGAAGGATTTGTTCCCGATGGTGAGTACTACATGGATGGCGTTGAGGTCTGTCTGAGCTGATCTTGTGGAGGGCGCTCGAATGAGCGTCGGGAGGAAAGGTGGGACTGAGGTTGCGGGTGCAGAAGGAACTACTGGGGTCGCCGTGAGAGTCGAATTGGGAGTAGGGGTAGAGATTGGACTGGGAATGAGCTTGGTTTTCGGCGCAGGGGTTGGCGTTGGCGACCGAGGTGCACGAGGCGTCAAGACAAGTGGAGGTGTGTCAAGAATCGGTGGCGAAGGCATCGGAGTCCTGAATTCTGGTATCAGAGTCTGTAGGATTGGGCAGTACACGTTAGTCTACCATTGCTACGCATATTCGAGAAAACTTACCTTCGACTGCACCTGGGCTGCGATGAGGGTAGCGAGCGAACCAACGGGTAAAAATCCGTTCCGCGAGTCGGACCGTGGTGGGAGATCCCCTCGAGCGATACACGAAGGCGACAAGGTGCGAGGTGGGGAAGGTACTGTTCGAGTAGGGCGAGGTGGAGTTGTCTGTACGGGAGTGAGGAACGAAGCTGGCGGAGTCGACGATGGAGTTTGACGATCCTTTCCCTTGGCCCCAGCCTCGCTCCTGCTCCTATCATGCTTGCGAGCATATGCAATTGCCTGATCAACGGACTTCACTATTGGAATTGGAGTTGAACGCTCGTCGTCGTCCGGTAGGTCGAGAACCTCTTCATCCATGTTGTCCTGTTCGAAATTATTTCTCTGACCCCCCTCACTTGCGCTGACATGATGACCTGATTTTGGTGGAGGCGTTGGAGGGATTGGCGAGCCTGGAGGGGAAGAAAACCAGCGATGGTGGGAGAAGGAGGCGAGGCGGGGAGTCTTCACGAAGAGGGTCTCGTCGGAGAAACGAGACTTGAGGGCGGGCTGGATGGAGGAGCGACTGAATTCCGTTTCGGTAGGAGAAGTCGGAAGGTCGGCTGGAGCGGGGATTGGAGTCTTCGTAGAGTTGAAGCGGTGTAGTGTAGACGACGCCATGGCGAGCCAGTGGTCGCGAGGTCGCGGTCGAGTCGAGGTGGAGAAGCAAGGGAAAGCAGAAGGGTAGAGTGCAAGAAGAAGTACTGCTTAGTTGATGCTATATCAGAGAGAACAAAGGCGCAGGGGGCGCAAGTTTGACGCACGTCCCCTCAGCTCAGCTGCAGTCGTCGACTGGACAAAGGGAAGCCTCTCCAAGGCTGGCACGAACCCGCGGCTGAAGCAGTTGACGAGTTTCGGTGACGTTCATCGGAGTGATAGCAAAGAAAAAGTGGAGGGAAAAAGTGGGCGGAGGAGAAGCTGGGGAGCGGTACAAGTTTCTCGCGAGGCTCATAGCGTCCGCCAGGGTCCTCCGCCCGTTGCATTATTTCCTTCTCTCGCATCGACAGCCACACGATATAATCACCTCAACATCTACACGTACGGCTATACGGAGCGGCTGGACACGCCCTCCCGAACATAGGTCCATCGGTGAGGCCCCGGGCGAACGCGCTCCTTTTGTAACTAGCTGAAGCTACATAGCTCTCCCCGCCCCCGCCACGCTCTTCCACTTCGTCAAGCATCATTGTACGTGCCGTTCCTTTCCAACCTCCGACTATCAACTCCATCAAGCGCCACGAACTGTGCCGCGGTACGACGATTGCCCACGAATCGCGATAGAAAGGTCACGCCGGCGGCAGCGCCATGTTACATCACCAGGCTCGACGGAAGGAGCTGTTATGTGCCGAGAGGATCTTCATGGGTGGTCGTCTGCGATCCTTGCTGACTTTGTTGGCCTCGTTACAGTGTATATCTCGCCTGCCGCAACCGCCTTCTCAAAGACGCATATAGGGACTGTCTGAAAGGACCACGGAGCACGCTCTTGTCCTCTTCCGTGAGCTTCTAGAGATGGGGGCTCAACTGGGTGTTGAGGGCGAGAACGTAGTGCTGAGTATTTTCACTGGCGGATGGATGTGCAGCTCATCTCACCCGACCACCACCACCCCGCCTCATCTACTGCCGCCTCCGCATTTCATCCCCATGACGGACGCCACTTCTATCCCCTCGGCCCGAGAGCCCATGACGGTGGCCTCACTCCTCGCGGAACACTCAGGCGACCCGTCCCTAGCCCTCGCCACCCTACTCGCCCGGCACAATGAACTCATCGGGCAGCACGCGTCGTTACGGTCAGAGAAGGACGCGGCAGAGAAAGCAGCCGAACGCAGTGCGATGGAGAATCAGCAGCTCTGGAGGTCCTTCAAGGGATCTGGAGGGAGTCCGCGACCGCCTATAGCTCCGCGACAAAACAGCAACCCAAGCGGCAACGGCTCTCTGGGGGGCGCAGGAACGTCAGCGGCAACCGTGGGGAACCTGCCACGTCGAGGGAATTCGGGACACGAGTTGAATCCTGAGCCATCAGGTCTCGTGGGCGCTGGGGGGCCGAGTGACAGCTCAAGTCGTAGTCAGGACGACAGCACCCTTTCGCCTGTTTCGACCTCCACACGAAGCGAGACCAACACCCCTCCTCCCGTCTTTGCTTTCTCTCCCAACCCTCATGCGAGCGTGGGGAGCCAATCATCTCTTCGAAAGGCCGCTTCGCTCGACACTGGTCGACGAGGGTCGGGTGGCCCCGCGGGAGAGGAGCTCTCGAACGATCAATTCTCTAGTACTGGGATGCGATCGTTTTCCGAGGACAAGTCCTATGTATCGTCAAAACTTCCAACATCCGTCAGCATGCCTTTGATTCCATCTCCCGACATCTCAGCCGGCGGCGCACCGAACGCTAATGGCTAGTGCGTTTGATGTCGCCTCGAGTCATTCGTAAATTCTGAGGTAACCGCTGACTCTATTGCCTCAACAGTGCCGCGAGAAAATATCTCCCTTCCATCATTCCTGTCAGCCCTCTTCAAGTGGGTAGCTCTCACCAGACGGGCTCCGACAGTGTCGCCAGCTCACCTCGGGGTGATCGATATTCGCCCAACCTCGCTTCGCCCACGTCTCCCGACCCATACCAACTTCAACTTCCCAACTCTAGCGACACGCGAAGAGCTCGCACGCCTTCCAACCATTCCTCTTCGTCTCTCGGGAGTGGTAGCGTCGCGAGCACGAGCGCCGTCGTTGACGAGCGCACATCGGGTACAGGGCGACTCGAACCCTTGACAGAGGCCGCAACATCACGTACCGCTTCCCCAGAGGAGGTCCGAAAACTTCCCCCGGTCCTTGCCCCTCCTAAGGACTATTCTGCGCCACAACCGCCACTGTCACCTACTTCGCCTACGCACGACTTTCAACGTTCTCCTCCGGCTCCCGAGCAGCGCAAACTATCAATTACCGCTGGTGGTACCCATTCCTCTAGCTCTCAACTCGAGAGCGCCTCGCCCTCCCACAGCCGTAGCTTATCGAGCGGCCTCCCAGCCGTTCCCCCAACACCGACAGCCACGCGACCCACACTCTATCCCGCCTTCTTCCCCTTCACTCGTATCCGAATTACTAGCTCCAACATCAAACCGAAAGACAAAGGAAAGGAGATCGTCTCATTCCTCGCCGATGTCACGGTCACAGTTCCGCCGGAGTCGGACCCGGACGGATTGGGTGGGAAGGCAAGCTGGCGCATCGAGAAGCCGTACAGCGACTTTGTGGCATTGGATGCGGCTGTGAGAGGAAAGAAGGTTAATAAGTCTGAGCTCAAGAGTTTGGGCTCGTTACCAGACAAGACCTTCTTCAAAGATCATGCGCCGTACAAAAGCGATCAACGAAAGGTACGCTTCCCCTCATTTTCAGAGTAAATTATCTGCTGCTGACGCACACCTGATACCGCAGACAATCCTTGAGCGGTACCTCCAGACTCTACTGCTCGCCCCGCTACGCGATCGCACCGCCGTGTGCGCCTTCTTTAACTCAGATGTTACGGAGGAGCCAACAGCACTCCCGGGATCTGCTGGAGGCATAGAAGGATGGCTCACGAAGAGGGGCCGAAACTTCGGAGGATGGCAGGTTCGAAACTTTCATGAGACTCGGTGAAGTTTCAAGGCTAACAGACTCTTCTGGCAGACTCGGTATTACGTTCTTGCCAACGGAAGTCTGTCCTACTACGAGACTGTAAGTCAATTAATAATCTGAATCCAACCGAATTTGATGCTGACGCTGGCTTTGGTAACTAGCGGGACGGACAGAAGCTCGGCGAGATTCCGCTCACAAACGCCGCCATTGGACGTCAATCTTCTCGTGCTGCCGACACCGGAGACGATTCCTACCTCCATGCCTTCCTCGTCCGAACAACGACGCGAGGATCCGGAGGCGACAAGGACCAAGAAGCGGACCATATCCTCTGCGCCGAGAGTGACGAAGCTCGAGATGCGTGGGTCACGGCTCTCACCAGCTTACAAGCGCAACCTCCGAACGTGGGGCGAGCGAGCACCAGCGCCAGCTTTGATCGGGAACGAGAACCGAGCTCAAAACCCTCCGCGTTGCATCTCCACACCCGTCAGCGGTCCGCAGGCTCCACGTCGGGACCCTCAGGTCCACCGCAACCTGACGCTGCGCCAACACCTCACAATACTGGCCGAAAAGGTAGCACCGAGCTTCCATCCTCCGTCTCTCTGCCTATCGGTTTGGACATGATGTCGGGCGAATCGAGCAAGCGGACAACGTCGGCGCAAGGGCAGAACTCGGAACCTCGGCCGACTCAGCTCCAGCTCCCATCAGCCGGTGGACGAGGCGCTCCCAGTGGCTCGAACGGCAGTACTTCTGCCAATGGGTCCAGTAAGTCTTCAAGTCACCATCAGGATCGCCCTGTCTCGCCAGATAGCCGTCGGGGTGACGCACACAAGATCGTCACGAGCCAGGTTTCGGGACCTATGAATGCCGCTCCAATGCCGTCGGGATACGACTTCAAGAAGGCTGAGAGAATTAAAAAAACCAAGTCGTCTTTCTGGAACTTCTCAAGAAGCAATGGTGAGTCGTGACGGTTTCTTGAATGAGAAAAGGCGCGCTGATGTAGAGAAAAACTTGAAAATGATTAGGCCCCGACAAGCCTTTAGGCCCAACATTACCTACGATCGCTCAAAGACCGGTTTTCGGAGTCCCACTCAAGGAGGCCGTCGCAGTTTCACGAATTCGACCAGGGTTGGAGCTTCCGGCAGTGGTGTATCGCTGCGTCGAGTACCTCGAAGCGAAAGTTCGTCTGATTTACTCTTTAACCGCGACCGTGAGAGCTAAGTATGGTCAATACTACAGAACGCCGAGTCTGAGGAAGGCATCTTCAGGCTGAGTGGGAGCACGAACGTGATTCGAGTCCTCAAGGATCGCTTTAATGCCGGTATGCAGGGTGTCCAGCAGCGTCAGTTCAATAGCTGACTCCCTTCTCGCAGAGGGTGACGTGCAACTACTTAACAGCAACGAGTACTACGACCCACACGCCGTCGCAGGTTCGTCAGAGTCTCATTGTCGTGACAGCATGCATTGCTGAGCGCTCTTCACGCGCAGGGCTGCTGAAAGCATATCTTCGAGAACTTCCTGTTCACATTCTCACACGAGAGCTGCATCCCGAATTTTTGAAGGTCATCGGTCAGTCCTCTCCGTGACGAAGAGGTACGATCGCGCCTCAAGTCGCTATTCTGTCAACAGAGCTACAAGATCGCAAGGACCGCGTCAACGCTCTCGGAAAACTCGTTGCTCGACTACCGATAGAAGAATACACACTTTTCAGATTTTTGTTAGCTCTTTCCCTAGTCACTGATTGCGATGAGAAGCTTACTATGCCTGTCTTATCAGCTTTGCCCGTACGTCGTGCCTGTCACTGTGAAAGTCTGTGCTCTCTGACCTTGAGTTCCTCCTCCCAGATCTCTGCAGCATCGCTCAGAACGCAGAAGTGTCAAAAATGAACCTTCGGAATCTCGGGATAGTATTCTCGCCGACGCTCGCAATTCCGCCCCCACTCTTCAGTCTCTTACTTTCTGAGTTCGATGTACGTCTGTCAAGCTCACAGGAGAGAACTTTTTTGAGCGAACCAACTTTCTTCAGCTCGTCTTCGCGGTCGATGGGTCTACAGGACTTTCTCGTCCCATTATGGTCGATGGAGGTAGCTCGCTGCCAGCCGATGATGCGCCGTGTGACGAAGACACCTTGGATCCTCGCCGCAAAAAGAGGGCGTCAAATGAAGATCATGCTCCCAATAACCGCAACAGCCAGTTGTAAGATCCATCTTAGTCCTTCTATCTGGGATTTACAGCAGCTCACGAGAGTTTTGCAGATACGAGGCCACAGGTGCTGCACAGTTAATGGAGCGTGAGTCTAGTCGCGCCAAGCTACGAGGTAAACATTATCTATAATCTCCAGGGCCCAAACATCGGAGCTCATTGTAATTCTTCGCAGTGCAAGAAGGCGAAAGCGAGATAGACGCAGATCAGTTTAACGAAGCTCACGAGGATGCAGCCGAGGACTCGAACTACTTGGCTCCCCCATCCGCTCAGTCGCAAAGCTCAGGAAGCCCGCCAAGCACCGACAACTCCCCAGATACCCCAAGTTTCGGTCTCCCAGCGTCGCCTCGTCCAGGCGCATCCTTCAATATCCGGTCGTAAATCGCTCGCCTATGGTTGTCTTTCTATAATTCGTCATCTGTCAAATCCTGTCCTTTCTGTCTTCGTCATTTGATACCCTCCCCGCCGTAATCTGTAGGCGAAGGATATTATTCTTGAAAACGGAGCCCAATATTCCCATCCTACGTGCTCACCTCAAGTGCCATCAAATAGTGTTTTCGATCGTCTGGTCAAGTCTGGTCGACTTATATGTGCAACAGGTCGCCATTCAGTCTCTTCCCGGCGCTCACGACGAGGACGTTCGTAGGCGGACAGGAGATGGCTTTTGGACATAGCTGGGCAAGCAATTACTCGGAAGTCGGCATTCATAAGCAAGGGGCAATACGTTCGGACTCGCTCAGATCACACCCGCGCAATGAACCAGGAAAACTCGACCACACTCGGCTTTGCGGGCATCCGCGTCGTTATTTGCCTCTACTTCCCAGGTACTGCAGCTGCAGGGTAAACTACGTGAGATGAGAGTCGAGCATTATTGTGGAGAGCTACAGACTCGACGAAGATTTGAGCGGATTCAGGAAGCTTTGTTCTTCATCATATGTTTCATTCCTGTAGTCGAAGTCTTTCAGCACGCTCGATAATTGTAGATACACGATCTGCGGAACATGCGACGTACTCTTCTTTTCCCTCTTCATCTCCTTCTTTTTCTTCTTCTCGAACTCCAAGCACACATCCTGCGCTCCGGACTTGAAGTACCAGGAAAGCACTGGCTCGAGCTTCGCGTTGGGAGTCAAAATCCTTCCAGGTACAATTCCAGTCAGAATATTCCTTTCGAGATTCGGCCAGGCCAACTCACTTTGTTTCAAAAAGTTCATCACCGTCAAGTGGGAGCGACCTTGCAATGCGCTGTAGTTGTAAGTCAGCGAGCGGTTCTCGAACATGTGATGAAAGCTCACCCGAAGAACAAGATCATCAATTCCTTTGCTTGGGAGTTCTTTCAGCTTGTCGAAGCAGCGTTTGAAAAGAGCGGAGTGAGTGTGCTTTGCGACAACGTTCTCCCCCGTTCGCGGCGCCCTTTCTTTGCCTAGCGGAGAGCGGAGCTCCATGAAATAAGAAAACCCCTCTCCCATCAATAAAGCTTCACCACGGAGCCCCACATCAAGATACAGATAGGCCCAGTGTGTCTCCGCCTTTCGCTCGATCAAATAGTCGTCCAGAATCAACTTCGCGAACAACATTTCGAGATCTTGTTTGGCGAGTCGGGGGCCTTGTGTGCTCGTTGGAAGGTTCTGAAGATCCAGTCGTTTATCCTAAAGCAAGTTGCAGGTCAGTCACGCTCACTAGATATTGAAAAAAGATGAGTGCAGAACATACCGGTCCAAGATCGTAAAGCGTTCCTCGCAAACAGTGAATGGCCTGGGAGACCGTGATTCTCTTGTCTTGACCAGCAGCGGCAACGAGTCGAATAGCGTCCTTTGCAATAGAAGTGGTATCTGTCTCTTTGCGAGCGACTCGGACGCAGCTGTAGCAGTCCAAGCATCTTCCAGGGTCGAAAGTCTCCCCGAATTCAGCGAGGATGGTAGTGCGAACGCAATGCTTCTGGTCGAGAAATAACCTCTTGAGCTCTCGAAAGTCCTCCGTCGCTCGGGGATACTTTGGGTGAGATATGATCTTGTGGACGAGGTTGGCTTCGTCGTGAGAGTAGAGAATGAAGGAAACGGCTGGTTGACCGGCTCGCCCGCATCTCCCACTCTCCTGCAGAGAAAAAGGGGAGAAAATGAGAGCCAGGTCTCTTTCGATTGGAAGTAAACCTGAAACAGACCTGGTAATAGTGGGCGAGGCTTTGTGGAGGTGAGTAATGAAGAACCCATCGAACGTCAAGTCGGTTGATTCCCAGCCCAAAACTTCCATGGCTTATCAGCTCAAAGAATTCGGAGTGAGGCTTTTATCGCGGAGAAAGCTACTCACGAAGATGGAGTTGCCACCACGATGTCATATCCTCCCGTATTCCATTTGTCCATCAATTTCTTCCGCTCTTCGGGTTTCAGCTCCTACCGTTTTGAATCAGGTTCAGTGAGTTAAGAGAGTGAAGAGGGGTGTCGAAAGTCACACATACCGAATGATGTACTCCAACTTTGCCATGCCTAGGTGGCCTCATCAAAGTTTCTGCAATCTCCTTACAAAGAGCGGGAGTTGCCGCGTAAATGATGCCGGCACCTTCGTACTCTTCCACAAACTTCAACGTGCGTTCGAGTCTCGACGCCTTGCCATCCATCAGCTCGAATTCGTAAGAGATGTTTGAGCGGTTGAAGGTTTGGGGTCTGATCATGACAGGGTCTCGAAGTCCCCACTTGGCGATAAGCTCGGAGCAGTCTCGTTCAGAGATCGAGGCGCTCATAGCCATGATAGGCGTCGAGGGAAAGTGTTCTCGAAGGAACGAGAGGCGCTTGAAAGCTGGTCCTGAAACATCAACAGCTCGGGATCAGCTGAGAGATTCTGAGTTGCCGTAGAAAAGCTCTTACGAAAGCCTTCGTGGCAATGGAGCCCATAATGTGCTTCGTCGATTACGAAGCGTGCGACTCCCACCTTCTTGAGGAAGTACTGCGTCGTCTCGTTCTCGATTAGCTAACAAGAAGACAAAGTATTGTGAGTCTCGGTGGAATTGGATCGATGGGTTTATTTAATGCTCACCTTCTCTGGAGTCAGAAAAATGATAACCTCATTCCTGTAAGACGCCGCGCGAGAAACTCCACGCGAAAGTATGAAATTCAAAATCCCCAGCGCATCGAGCTCCGAGGCCTGATCCTCAATCAACGCCTTCGTAGGACTAATGACCACCGTAGGTCCCTTGCCCGCCTCCGCGAGCTTTACCGCCGGCAATTGATAGTCAAGAGACTTTCCAGCCCCAGTTTCGGACCGCACGAAAACATCCTTCCCTCCTAAAGTGGCGGTGATTGCCTCGAGCTGGGAGGCCCTGAAGTTTTTGTGCTTGAATCTCTTTCGGAGGAGGCGTAGGAGACTATCGGCGGGTGGACTTTGGGGGGAGGAAGAGCTGTCTCTTATACAC
>JASZXU010000404.1:0-22865 GCA_035521515.1 Phenoliferia sp. Uapishka_3 | reverse complement strand
CGGTGGGGGAGCTGGGGTTCCAAGTATACGCGAATAATGAAAAGTGAAGTGGATATCGCTACCGTCGGATCCCCTTGCGGTGCTCTTTTCGCGTCCTGTCTACCAACGCTTGCAGAACCCGGACCTCATCTCGGCAAGCCAGCGCAGGACGCTCCCGACCACCCCGAACCTGTTCCGTAGCTTGGAGTGCCGACATTCTGCGAGGTGGTGCTTGCCGAGTCGATAAAGATGGAGTCGTTGTTGGCTGGAGCTGAGCCCCGACGGTGTCTTCAAGCCGCTGAGTTCTTTCATCATTTGAAATTCAACGATGCCGCGGCATCAGCGTTGCGTCTTCGCGAACGCTGCCGGTGACTGTGGTTCAATCATAACCGCACCCATGTCAAACGCATTGACAGCCGAAGACGTCCTGGAGCGGTCTCCCTTCCTTTCGAACCTCAAACGACGAGGACGCCTTGCTCCTTCACGGCTGGCCGACCTGCTCCGCTCCGCCAAAGGACCGAAAGCACCCGCTGAGCCTGATCCTTGGGAGTGCTGTGGAAGTGAGTCAGCTCAGACCAATTCATAGGCAGCATGTGCGACTAACGTATTCTTTGAGAACAGGTAGCTGCAAGCCTTGCGTGACCACGCTTTGGAAAGAGGAGCTACGGTGTTGGAAAGAATGTCATCCAGACGGTGAGGATGCGTCTGAGGAAGGACCGGATGCCGAGGTACACGTTCTTCAGGACGAAGGCGTCGAGAAGGGAAAGGAGCGGGAGCGGGAGCGGAGGGCGGACAGTCCGAAGGTTGAGATAGAGCTCGAGCTAGATAGGCTCTCACTAGGTGGCGACGCCAGCAACACGAAGGGGTGAGCTTGATCCATCCGACTGGAATGATGTCAAGCGAGGTGGACAAGGCGAGAGTCTGGCGAAGACAAAGGTGTCTCGCGACTTCGGCGGCCGGCGGCTCCACAACAGACGCTGAGCTGGAAACACCATCGTTAGTACCATTTTATCTCATATGAACAATACGCTGACCATTTTTCCTCCTCTTAGCCTTCCTGGCTGACGCCCGCGACAGCCATCGCTCGAAATTGCTTCAAATCGTTTTGGTGTCGCGCGGAGGTAAAGGTGGACAGCGCAGGTCTGCCTTAGGACGCTGCCACTAGCCAGATAATTGGTTCCTCCCAGGGAAAGCTTTGTTACCTGACGATGATTCCCGGGAATCAAGACCGAAACACCGCCTCTCCAAACGCCGCGGCCGCCCGCCTTCCCAAAACTGAAGTCGCGTTTGCACCCCTCTCCTCTCGCCGCACCACCTTGCGTCGATGTCGACCCTTCACGAGAGAGCCAGAGCGTTCCAGGCGCGCCTCGCTGCCTCAGGCGCCGTCCACACACCCGCCCAACCGAGTCCACCTCCTAACCTCCCCTCTCCGACCTTTACGCCCACCCACGCGACCGCACCAATCAACGGCTTCTCCGCGGCACCATCTACCAATCCAGACCGCTACTCTCAATTCTACCAAGAGTCGCCACAATGGGAGAAACCGACCGCAACTCCAGGTCAACGGGACTTTGTGACTCCGTCAGGCCAAGCCACCGTTGATCAACTCCGTCTCGCGCACGCGACGGACCAAGTGAAAATCCTTGAAAACCGACTTCAGCAGCAAACACTTCTTACTATTCAGCTCAACGAGTCAATTCGGAACAAGGACGATGAAGCTCTCAAGGGAAGGGCCGAGATTCAGCGTCTCAGGAAGGCTTCGGCGGAGTTGGAAGCTTATGTTAGGGATAAGAGCAGAGAGCTGGATTCGATGAAGCAGTCGATGGGCCAGCCGAGGACTTTCGTTCGCTTCGCTAGCATTGAGGAGGCGTATGCGACCTTCAGCGTTGACGCGAAGATCGCGGATAGGGAGCTCCACAGATTATATGAATCATTGGTGGGCACTATTAATTTAAACTGAGTAGCCTGGCGCGGTTGTTGATAATGCTTGAAACACGACAGGTCACTGCCAGCCCTAAAGACGCGAAAATTTACAAAGGCGCTCTCTTCTCAATTGCGATGGGTCGACCATCCCTCCACCACCTCACCCAGGACATCACCTCCGCCGAAATCTCTTCCTACCTCAAATCTATCGCGCCCGACATCAATCTCGCCGATCTACCCTCCGTCCTATCCGTCTTGCCCGAGGTAAACGACGCGACTCAAACCGAGTATGACGACGACATGCTCCTCACCACGGAAAGGGAAAAGGCTCGAATCGCAGGCCTAGACGCGAAACTTGGGCTTGCGAAGAAAGATGTGGAAGCGAAGATTATCGAGGTCAAGACTTGGAGGCTGAAGGCGGAGAATCTGGAGAAGCAGATCGCAGCGGCTCCTAGTCGTAAGGCAGCAGTATTGACGCTTGAGGTGGAGAAAGCTGCTGAGGAGAAGAAGAGACTCGAGAAAGAGCTCTCGGTCACAAAGTCGAAGTTGGAGAAATCTGAGGAGGCGAAGAAGCTTGCGGTGGAGAGTGTGGCGAAGGCGGAACAGTCGATTAACGAGCTCAACGCGCTGAAGAAGGAGCTGGCCAGCGAGAAGAGGAAGCTCAAGGGCCTCGAAGGAGAGCTCGAGTCTGCACGATGTGAGTCTCTCAGTCCCCTGCTCATTCGACGGCTTCGAGTACTCACAAAATTGTGATTCTCAGCCGCCACTGCCCTCACCGTTGACGTCGCGCCGTCCGCGTCAGTGTCGGCCCCCCCAGGATCTGGCGCAGAAAAGTTTGTCATTACTCAGCTGGCCAAGACTGTGCAGAAGCTAAGCGCAGAATTGACTGCTAAAACGGCTGAGAATGGTGAGTGGCCGTCTGAGTGCTCGGCTTGTCTTCTTTCGACTCACTTGACGCTCTTTCGCAGCCGACCTCATGATGAGACTCGCTCAAGCCCGTGATGAAAATTGAGTGGTGGCGGAGATGGGAATTGATCAAAGGAATTAGTGAAACGCTTGCTGGACTGTGAGGAGTTGCTTGGAATTTGCTTGGAGCGGATGGGAAACCATGCCGGCTTGGACTGTATGGTCCTCTGTCGTGGGATCGATATTTTGTCAATTGGAAATCCTCAATCTATCTCAAAGCTCCTATCACCTGAGAAAAAGTGAAAGCTGGACTCGGTTTGAGGACCCTCGAAGTCGGTCAAAGCTTGTTGAAGTGACTGATACTCGGTATCAACTCGGTTAGACTATATTGACGATATCGGCCAGCGCCTCTTCTACCATCTCCTTCGACTTGAAGCATTCTTCCATCGCCTGCTCGCGTCTTTTCGCTTCTTCCTGATTTCTCAGCTCTCCCAATGCGATCGCTTTCTCCATCTTCAGGGCCAGTTTCGCCGCCATGGCGTCCGCCTGGGCGGCGTAAAGGATGATTCGTAGGAGGCTGTTTGTTAGAAGGTGAGATTTCGATCTTTACGCTCCGCTGATTGGAACTCACAGCTTTGCTGGAATCGGGAAGGCCGAACACCAGGCGTAAAAAGAAGCGCTTTCCGTTGACACAAGACTGGCCGCAACCTACGACAAGGATGTGGTGTGAATATCGATGATTGGCGATAGAAAGGTCTCCCAGAAGTGTCGAGCTTTGAGTTCCCCACCTTCAGAGCTCTTGAGATTTCTATTGTCGGCGACGCCCGTTCCAAAAACTGGGGATCGCACTTATCAGCGAGGTCCCTAGATTCTGCTAAGGTTCCAGTACGTACGAACAGCAACTCTGAGTGCTTTGACAATAGAACCCAGCACCGCATCAAAGTCGGATTCGTTGGAGAGCCTTTGATCATGTGCCGCAAGGCGCAATCGCACGAGGCAGCGACGGTGGTCGTGAAAATGGTAAAGACGCTTGCCCAAGCAATGAAGTCAGATTCTCGGGAGTTGAATCTACTCCCGGATGATGATAAATCCATGATGACCATCTGAACAACTTGCTCCAAGTAAGTCTGCATTGAGTGGAGTACGTCCCATGCGATTCTGACCTCCCGAAGTCTCGCCGGATCGTTCGGGGCTGTCGCGATTCGCAGCCGAATGTAATCTCCAGCGTGCTGAACCGAGGTGAATATACTGGTGCGAATGGTGGAGTACTCTTCTTCGGACGAGGGATCCGGTGTCGCCATGAGGCGGCGAAGATCGGTGTGTGATATGGCGTAGAAGTTGGGGAATACGTGATGGTTTGGAAATAAGAGGTGGAGGACTCGGGAAGGTCTTGATTGTGTGCGACGTTATTCAGTCGTTCTGTGGGGAGGAATAGCCATATTGGAGTATATGCCCGCTTACACTATTGCCGGTCGTCCAGCTTGGAGACACAACTCGAGCTCCATTCTCTGCAACGATATTGACTTTCAGAAATCTGGTCTTTTGTCTCCCGCTAAGGTCAGAAGCTCACTCCGAAATCCTGCAAGTAGCTCAAAATCACCGCGCGCTCCGTTTGGTCGCAGTCTGGGTGAAGCAAGAGTTTCAAACCCCCTGCGATCAAGCCTTCAAGAGCATCACTGCGCTCAGCCCGTTCCCTTGTTGTACGCGCGGCACTAAAGTAAGCCAAGTATGCGAGGAGGAGGCGGTCTTTGGCGGCTTCGAAGGATACGGTGGCGTCGGCCGCGAGCGACACCTTCGCTAGGAGCCCAAGGAGACGAGAACCGATCCAAGATTGTACGTCGGATCGATTTAAACCAAGTTGTATAGCATTTGGTGGTGTGGGTGCGGTGAATCCTTGTGGTCGTAGATCTGAGGCGAGCGTCCCAACCAGCGCCTGGAAATGAAACAGAAAAACTTTTCAGTCGAGCTTCGCGGCGCCAAAATGAGACTCGGGTAGCACATACTGTGTGGCTCGACAGCCTTGATCCCAGAAGCACAAAGTATTGAACTGCAATCTGTTCGATCTTGTAGTAGTCATTCCGACACTGCACGCCTACGAACTTACTTCCTCAACGGTGGGGAGTTCGTGAAGTCGCGCGACTTGCCCAAACTTCTTTTCAACAGGATTCACTTCCTCAAAGCCTCGATGAGTGGTAGTCTGTTGATCATCGAGGTGTGCTGAAGTGCGGTTGTCAGTATGAGGCTGAGGACTATACTGCAGGGCGTACATCGAACAAGGTGATGTTGCAAGGAGAGAGAAAGCTTGTCCATTGAAAGTCTCCAGTCGATAGAGGACGGCCCCACCGGACGTAGAAAACCTGCCAAAGCTTTTTCAAATAGCTCTGGCTGACTTTCGTAGCTAATTGAGCAGCATGTGGCGTCATTAGGCGTCTGAAATCGCAAGTCGTATACCTACGAGGACCCAGACTTGACTAGCGCAGATTTTGATGGGCCGACCACCCCACTGGTAGATCTGACGCACAAGGAAGAGGTCAGAGCCCAAGCAAACTCTGGTCTTTCATAAACTTGCGCACCGGAGATGGGTAAGAACTTTGCCTGCTCTCCTCGTCTTCTCACCAGGATACTTCACGACAGGCCCGAGACATCTTGCATGTGGAAGGCTATCAGAAATTGGGAGTTCTTTCATTTTTGAAAGGACTCACTTTATATCGCTTTCCAGACAAGTCACGCAGGGGAAGTGGTGGGTGGTGCTACCGGAGCATGTCCGTTTCCGTTGCCTGCAAAAGGAGCAGGCCGCCGAGCGAGCGTAGGGGACCTTGTTCGGCATCCCTTGACCGCCGAGATAGCCCTTCACTCTGAGAGTGGCGTTTGATTTCCTGCTAGGGGTGAATGTGGCCGGGAGCTGGAAGGCGGTTTCGTCTGAGTCGTCTCCAGCTAACTCCGCGGGCCTTATCAAGGCTCCCACTGATGCTGGAGGGCGCCGTGAGCGGTTCCAATATTACTTGCCGAGTAATTGAGCTGAAGGCGCTCGAAAGAGCTGCTGTCCTGCCCAATGGTAGACTAGCGCTCGCAATCTCTCGGCTGTTCCGGCAAGGCGAGGACCGTGCCACGATGCACCTCCGTGGAAACTTCGCCCTTACGCCTTATGAATCCAATCAACTCTTCAGTCAGAACCATCTCAGTCTTGATAGAGGGCAGTTCGACTTTTATTGTACTGCGAGGGCCGAAATCCCTTGGAAGACAACTCTCTGATTTTTCATCGAAGTTCCTGGCCAGTGCAACCAAGCTGCGTTTTAGAGCCAGGGACACGCTCAGATCTCAGAGTCGGTCAAAGTGTGTCGCAAGTACATTCCTCCTTTGTTCAGACGGTGCTTTTAATCTCGGCCAGCGCCTCTTCTACCATCGTCT
Source organism: Phenoliferia sp. Uapishka_3 (assembly GCA_035521515.1). Taxonomy (NCBI): domain Eukaryota; kingdom Fungi; phylum Basidiomycota; class Microbotryomycetes; order Kriegeriales; family Kriegeriaceae; genus Phenoliferia; species Phenoliferia sp. Uapishka_3. Next base: position 16,649 of record JASZXU010000404.1, on the reverse strand, counting down.
TCGGCTCTAGATGCTCCCTTGCCCCCATCTCACATCTTTTATCTTCATTCTCAAGTTCCACTTTCCCCGATGCGATGGCCTCTTCCATTCTCACCGCCAATTTGGCTGCCATGGCGTCCGCCTGGGCGGCGTAAAGAAGGATGCGCAAGAGACTAAGTACATTAGAGTCAGAATCCTGAGATTTGTCCCAGCCGGGGATAGATACGAACCGTTTGGCGGGAATAGGAAAAGCTGAACACCATGCGAAGAATGAAGCGCCTTGAGCTGATACAAGACTTGCCGCCACCTGCGACAACGGAAGGTGTGCAAAGCGATACTGGGTGAGAGGAAATCCTGTTGACCCTTTCAAATTTCGAAATCACGCTACCTTCAACGCTCTTGTTACTTCGACGGTGGGTGATGCTGGCTCCATGTACTATGTGCCAATCTTTAGCGGTGTTCTTCCCTCGATTCTTCAAAGATTCAAGTCCGTACGAACAGCCACTCCGAATGCTTTGACAAAAGCATCCAGCTCCGCATCAGCGTCGGATTTGTTGGAGGTTTGGAGACAAGGTGCTGCAAGGCGCGATCGCAGGAAGAGGCGACAGTTGTAGTGGCCGTAGTGTAAACAATGGCCCAGGCGATAAAGTCGGATTCTCGGGAATTTAGTCTCTTTCCGAGTGATATGCCGTCACCAACGACAGATTGAACGACGCCATCCAAGTACGTTTGCATTGAGTGGAGTACATCCCACGCCACTCTGAGCTCCCGAAGTCTGGCCGAGTCATCGTTCGCGGCCGCCGCAATGCACAGCCGAACATAATCGCCAGCATGCTGAACTGGGGCGATTATTCCGGTACGAGTGTCGGAATACGTCTCCTCGGTTGCTGGATCCGGTGTCGATATGAGGCGGAGTTCGGAGAGGGAAAGGTCGCGGAAGGTGGGAAATATCAAATAGTCTGGAAAGAGACAGTGCAGTACATGGATAGGACTCCACAGATCCCGAAGTCAGTGAAGCTCGTTCGAGCTAGGTCCACATTTGGGAGAATTATCAACGCACACAACTGCAGGCCGCCCGGCTTGGAGACATAGATCGAGCTCCTTTCTCTGGGAAAGAAATCAGTTTCGGATACGAGCTGTAGAGGTCTGGTTCTTAAACCGCACTCACTCCAAGATCTTGTAGGTAGCTCAAAATGATTGTGCGGTCTGTTTGACTGCAGCCAGGGTGGTGTAGAAGCTTCAGACCCCCGGCGATCATGGTAGCCAGAACATCGCGACGTCTGATCCGATCACTTGTAGTGCGTACAGCCGCAAAGTAGGCCGAGTATGCTAGGAGGAGGCGGTCCTTGGCAGTTGAAAGGGAAGTGGTGGCATCAGCCGCGAGTGACACCTTCCCCAGGAGCTTAAGCACGCGCAACCCGACCCAAGACTGCACGTCAGATCGATTGAGTCCGAGTTGGATGGAGGCCGATGGGGGAGGTGCGGCGAATCCTTGCAGTTTCGAATATGACGCAGGCGTCCCAACCAGCGCCTTTGATCGCGAAAATTTTCAGTCGAGCTTCGCGGCGCCACCGTGAAACTGGGAGATACATACGCTGTGGCTCGAGACCCTGGATCCCAAAAGTACGAAGTACTGCACTGCAATCTTTACAGTTTTCAATGGTCATTCTGGCTCTGCACAGACATCAGCTTACTTCTTCGATCGTGGGCAGTTCTTGAAGTCGCGCGACCTGCCCGAACTTCTTTTCGATGGGGTCCACCTCCTCAAAACCGCGGTGAGTCATAGTTGGTCGATTATCGAGGTGTGCTGTGTCGAGCGTATTAGTTTCCATCACAATCTGCACTGCTGTACGCACCTCGAACCAGGTGGTGCTGTAAGGAGAGAGAAAGCTTGTCCATTGAAAGTCTCCAGTCGATAGAAGAGGGTCCCACTGGATGTAGAAAGCTTGCCCGAGCTTTCTCAAAGAGCTCTGGCTGACTTCTGTAGCTATTCAAGGTTGGCGTCATTAAGCGTCTGAAGTCGCGAGTAGTTTACCTACGAGCACCCAAACTTGACTAGCAAGGATGTTGCCGGGTCCACCTCCCCGTTGGTCTCTCTGAAGCACGAGTAACAGCTCGTTATTCATGAAGACTTTGGTGCTTTTGTAAAGATGCGCACCGGAGATGATTCAGAACTTTGCCTGCCCTCCTCACCTTCACGGCAGGAAACCTTACAGCAGGTCCGAGACATCTCATATCCAGAAATTAATTAGGTGTTAGAGATCCTTCAAGCCCCAGGTTGACTCACTCGATGTTGTTTTCCAGACATGTCACGCAGGGGAAGTGGTGGGTGGTGCTACCGGAGCATGTCCGTTTCCGTTGCCTGCAAAAGGAGCAGGCCGCCGAGCGAGCGTAGGGGATCGCACTTGGCATCTCTTGGCCCCTCGAAGAAGCGCTGATGTCTGTATCCGCGTCTGACTTGTTGTCGGAATCGAACAGGCGCATTCGTCTGAGTCGTCTCGGGGCCAACTCCGCGGAGCGTCTCGTGTCCCACAGGTGCGGTCTCGACTTTTGTGAGGCGTTCAGAGCAGTGCGGACGTGTATTGGAGTGGTTCAGATGATGTAGTCTAGGAGAAGAGCCGCTCCCGTTCCCAAGCGTTGATTAGCGCTCGCAATGTCTCGCCGGCTCTGCAGCGAGGACCGTGCCACGGCGCACCTCCGTGGAAACCTGAGCGTCGCTGACTGATACGTAAGCAGAGCTTTTCAGTCAGCTTCATTCTAAGCATGTTGAAAGTCGAAGGACAAAGCATGAACTGTGCGAGGGCCGACATCGCTGTACCGTTACTGTACTTGTCGCCCAGGGGGATCGCTTCGCGTTGCGGTGAGGGCCGCGAAGGGGTTTCAAAATCGCTGAGAATTCATACTCGCGTCCCACTATCAATGATTAATGAGCCGCAAGCTGAAGAGAAAATCATGTTGCTGGAATCAACTGCGCCTAAATCTTACCGCTGCCTTCGCAACGGCCCTAAACGCTCTCGATCCTCCTGAGTTCTCCACCCTGCAACGATGCTGACCTGATGCCTTTTGAGCATTTTCTGTCTATTTCGTTCCCTTCATGGTACGTTGGTGGAGGTGGCAATATTTTTCCGACGACGACGAGGCGGTCACGTGACGCGTGGGTCGAAAGCAAAGCGAGAGATGCGCCTTACGCTCAGCCTTCCTCCACCACCTGGCGGCAGAGTCACCCCAAACAAGTAAGCATTCTACACGCTTAGACAGAACTCCCTTCGCTGACCATGGCTTGCACAGTGTTCTCCGCCTTGAGTGAGACTCCTTCGCGAGTTTTGCGGCGGATCCAAGACCTGGAAGATCAACAAGACGACTTACCATCCTTACCCGACCTACCATCCTTCGAAGACTCTAACGGATCAATCTCACACTCAAACGACTCTTACAACAACACTCCCGCCAACCCAATCACACCCCCGCAGTCTCCCTCCAGCGCGCAAACAAACAACATCCTCCCCGCCTCAACCCCTTACACCTCCACTCCAGCCCCATCCAACAATAGTGGTCCATACCAAAGATCTCAGTCGACTATCGCACCTTCGACTGGCAACACGACCGTCGGAGCGGGAGCGAGAGGCAAGAAGGGTCGCAGCCTCAGTCAACACCTTGCCAGGCGCGAATTACCAAGTTTTGAGGCAGATGCGAGCGCGATTGGGAGACATGACAGTCTCGAGGAAGAGCGGGAGAACATGATCGTTTTTAGTGGAAGTGGAGGAGAAGAGAGCGAGCGAGACACGGCAGCAGCCACGCGACCTGTTGAGAGCGTGCAGGAGGAGGAAGAGGACCAGGAGGAGCAATCGCAGGCAGGCAGCGAGGATGACAGGACAACTTCTTCAACCAAAGAAAGGAAGCTGAATGCCTTCTTTGATGGTGACTCGGATGTCCCCACCCATCCAGACCCGCACGACTACTCGCTCCCTCTTTCTGGCGAGGACTCGGGAGTGCCGACCTCTGAACGCGCCAAACGCGTTGCCGCTGCCGCTGCTACAGCTCGTATTTCCACCCGACGACCAGCCATCAAACGAAAATCAAGCGCCGCCGCTGTCCCCCTCCCCTCTTCCCCACTCCCGGATAACGACGAGCTCTCTTCATCGGGCGAGAACGAATCTCAGTCGCGTCCCTCCAAGTCCGTCGACTTTGATCTCCCCTCTTTCGCCTCACCTCTTCGAGATCTCAACAACGCTCCTCGCGATAGCACCTACGGCTCTCCAGGCGTCGGTCGTCATGCATCACCTCAACCCTCTCCCCACGCGACCGACCACCTCGGCATACAACCTTTCACTCCAGGCACTCAACGCTCCTCCCCGTCTTCCAACTCTTTCAACCAGCAGTCCGCTTTCTACGCTACCCCAATCGCAGAAAAGACTGACGCTGACAGGCGAAAAGAGCACGTCCTTCAAACCCTCCGTTCAACCGCTAAACCTCGCTTCGTCCTTGGGACTCCCCACCCAGCTCGTAAATCACCGCTTTCTGCTACGCCTCGACCTGGTGCAGAGGATGGAGAGTCAGTAGCGTCAGATGGGACTAGCAACGACCTAACCACTTTCCACAAGGGCAATACCTCCCTTCCTTCTGGCGGTGTCACGGAGAAGAGCACGAGGTTCAATGGAGCGAAATTGAATGCCTACCTCCACTCGCTTAACTCCCACCTTACCGAAGAGAACCAGAGTCTCGTCCAAACGCTCGGCGAATCGAATCGCGAACTGAAGCGGCTGAAGAAGGACAAACACAAGCTCGAGGAGCGAGTGAAGGAAATGAGCATCATGGGATCTTCCGTAGCGCCATCTGGAGATGAAACAGAAGACCCGAAGGAGGAGGCGAGTCGCGTTGAGAGGCTCGAACGCCAGCTCGAAGGACTAGTCGAAAGTCATCAGGGTATCAATGGTATCAAGCGACAACTTGGCGAGGAACTTGGGAACCCTCAGGATCAAATACGAGTGGGAGAATTGGAAGCCCAGGTGGAAAGGATGGAGCAGGCGCTGAGGGAGAAGGAAGAGGAAGTCAACCAGCTTCGCGAGCAGGTCGTCGAAGCTCGTGATTCTGGTAGTCCTCAAGCGGACCTCGTCGCCGAACTTCAGCGAGAAGTGTTCGGACTCAAGGATGAGCTTGGTGAAGTCGCTGCGGAACGGGACGCCAACCTCGAAGAGATTGAACGCCTTCGAGTGCTTGCCGACTCTGCGGAACGAGAGATCACAGGACTCAACCAACGCGTCGATGGACTTCTTTCAGATATGGAAGAGAAAGATTTGGAAGTCGAGGAAGCGAATGCGAATCTTCAAGAGCAGGAGGCAAATTTTGCGGAGAAGATGCAGACGCTCGAGGAGGAACTTTCGAGGGTTATGGAAGGGCAGGAGGAGCAGTTGGCTGGAGCGAGAGCGGACCTTGAGAGGAGGAAGATTGAAGATGATCAGTCGAGGAGAGAGGAGGCGAAAAAGCTTGAGGAGGCGAGGAGGACTATTGCCGAACTGGAGTCGACATTGGGCGAAGTCAGGGAAGAACGTGATCGACTCGAGCGACAGGTCGCGGAAGCTGGGTCTGAAGCCGACAAAGAGTCGACCGAACGAGTCCGACAACTTCGAGAACAGGTCGTGAGTCTTCAATCTACTATTCACGAGAAGGACGACGAAATCTCGCATCTACAAACGGAGATGGACGAATTCGAGCGGAAAGTCGACGAGCTCGACGCCGACGAATCTGAAGCAAAACGACAACTCGACGAGCGGTCCGAATCTTTGCGACAGATCGAAGAAGCTCTCGATGAGTCCGCCCAACAACTCCTGCAAAACGAAGAGGAAATGGAAAACCTCCGAGCTGCCCTGGCAAGCGAGCGATCAGTCGTCTCATCACTTTCGGCTCAAATTTCGGAACTCAGTCGTCATAAATCAAAGGCGAAATCACCACTCGGAAACGAAGCTTACAACCATGCTACCGACCCTATCATCACTTCGTTGGAGGAGGACTTGGACGACGCAAATGCCGAGATTGCGGAACTCAAGGCTCGCCTCGCCGCTGCCGATCAGGCTAGTGTCGAAATCAAGGACATCGAGATCAAGACCCTCGAATCTCATAAGCATGATCTGGAGGAACGGGTCACGAGTTTGAGACAGCAAGTTTTGTCGACGCCGAGCAAGACGCCGGATAAGTCGATGCTGTTCCGTTCTGTTATTGGCGTACAGACGCCCAAGACCCCAGGTCACTTCATGAGCAACGTGAGTCACACTCTTTGATCAGAGTGCAGCGGAAGTAGCTAACCGACTCCAACCCCCAGCTATCCGCTTGGTCTCCAGGCAGTACTGCCGGCGACGCCACAATCTCTCCACTTCTCGCCCAAATCCAAGAATTCGAACTCACGATCGAACGACTCCAATCCCAGCTCTCCGACGCAAACGAAGATATTGATAACAAGCTCAACAAACTCGAAGCTGCAGGGTCTGGGACTATTTCTCTCGCGCGTCAACTCGCTCGAGCTCGTGAGCGGATTGCTCAGCTCGAGGCGGAGCTCGATAGACTTCTTGGTGACCATGGGACGCTCCATCGCGTTAGGACTCGATTGAGCGCTGTCAATTGCCCGGACTGCCACACGACTTTTGATGCGAATAAGGATATCCAGCTTAGGATCGACAAGTCGACAAGAGGTGTTTCGCTTGCCGAGTGAGCTTTTGATACTATTCGGTCGATTTCGAGAATAACACTGACTTCTCGTTCTAAGATCGCAAGCAGATCAAGGTCCTCGTGTCAGCGAGTCACTTCGAGAAGCCCTTGCAGGGGTTAATGCCAAGCTCAGCGAACTTCAAGTGGAGAACGAAGTGCTTCAAGACGCGGCGTCCAGGTCGAAGGTGCTGGCTGCAGACAAGTCCTCTCTCACCCGGCAACATGCTGCTTTGCAAAAGGTTATTGACCGAGCTTCTATCCGAAGCTTTCTTAGTGCTGAACAAATCCTGCAGGACTTTGACAAGGCGCGAGTGGAAATCGTCGGTCTTGAAGGCGACTTGCGAACAGAACGCGACAGAGTGAAGACCCTTTCCAACGAAGCGACTCTCACATCCCGAGCAAAAAGTTCACTCGAATCCCGCCTTTCTAGCGCTGAGACTGTGAGCAATTCGGAAGCCCACTCTAGGTCACCTTCGCTGACCCTTCTGATTGCAGGAACTCCGAAACGTCAAGCGCGATCTTGCTTCGGCTGGAGCACCGGACGCTCTCGAACGCCTTCGCCGTGAAAAGTCGGATCTTGTGACTGAGCGGGCCGATTTACTACAGCGCCTTTCAGCCGCCAGCGAGGTTTGTCTACCACCATGTTCGCGAGGTGAGGCTGGTGCTGAGCGTTTCGTCTTTGCAGAAGTTCTCCCGCGCCGACCGGGAGCTCATCACTAGCAGGGCTTCTCAAAACAACCTCCAATCCCAGCTTGATGGCCATCTCCTCGATATCAAGCAATTGCGTGCCTCCCTTGAGACTAAAGACGCTGCTCATCGAGTGCTTACCGACGAGCGTGTCGATATCCTCCGTGGCGTCGCAGGCCTTCAATCCGACCTCAACCGCGTACGACAGGATGCTATCAGCCTTGGCTTGGATCTTTCGGCCGTGAGGAGAGAGCGAGATGCTATCGGAGCGCGTCAGGCGGATGGAGCAGAGGTGGCGAAGCTGCAAGAAGAGCTTATAAGGTTACGGAAGAAGTTGAGTGTGTTTGAGCAGAAGGTCGCGGAGCATGTGTGTCCCTCGTGAGTCATGCCTCCGTCGCTCACCATTTCGCAAAGTACATGACTGACCTGCGAACCTCAGCGACGCCAACGCTCTCGTCGAGATGAAGGCACGACACTCTGATGAAGCAAAGGGTCTCCTCACAATGATTCGGTACCTCAAGGTTCGAGTTACAAGGGAAGCGACGTTCCGAAACGACCTCTCGTATCAAAAGGACTACCTCTCAGTGATTGTTCGACAAAAGCAGTCAAGGTTTTGTGACCACCTTCTCAGCTCCTTCCTCATTACTGATTCATCTCTAACAGTATCGACTCGACGCTCACCACACTTGCTCAACTTGGGCTGCCATACCGGGCCCCACCAAACGCTCGGACAAAACTATCTTTCAAGGGTGCGGCACAAGCCATGATCGCTGTCGCCCGTATGAAGTTCGTTCCCCTTCATTTTAAATGTCTCAAAAGCTCCCTTAACCATCTTCTCACAGTATCCTCTCAAGGAAGTGGAAGAGTCAAAGCGTTCCAAAAACCAAGCTTCGAACGCAAGCGTATCCGGAAGCTCGCGGGCGTCCCTTCATCCCTTGATGACTTCTCTTACCTCACGTAATATTCCGTCACATGTTGTAATCATCGTTATGTCCTTGGGATCACTCCGTTTATGTTTGCAGATCCACACTGCTCCTCACGACGCCTCAACCTTTCCAATCCAGCACTTCCAGCTGTACACCTCTCCCCTGCGCCAACGTTTCCACTATTCCCACCTCTTCAGCTTGCCAACGCCTCCATCCTAGACCTTTCGATACTGCAAGACGCTTGAACTTCGGCTGTACGGCTTTCAAGAAATCCATCACTGTTGAGGAGGCGACGTTTGAGCCGCTGAGGTCCAACGAGACGATGCCAAGAGGGACCAGTATCGCATCCACGTCCAAATACGGGGATATGATCTCGAGGTGAAGGATATTTGGGGAGCTAGATATCACTTCAAGAATTTGGTTGGCGGTGGTCGACACCTTCTGGTGGACGGAGAGGCGGACTTGTACGAGGATGTGGAATGGGGAAAGGTCGAATTTGGTTTCTACGAGCTGGTCGAAGGTCAAAGCTCTGAGCGAATGGTGGGAGGATGAGGTGATCGCCGCGAATGCGTCTGGGCTTATCGACTTTACGGTGAGGTGGGTGAGGTGGAACGGGAGAGGATGGGTGTGATCGACGAGGGGTGTGGTGCCCGAGATGGACAGCTGCTCCAGACAGGGTAGTTTCTCAAGGAAACTTCCCAACTCTTTCCCGGTGAGACTCGATTCGAAGGATAGTTTTCGAAGCGTCGGGCGACAGATGGTTATGAGGGGCGTAATGGCGAGAAGTTCGGCGTGCAGGAATCCTCGAAGCCTGAGGTCGTCAACGCTAGGGCAGGTGCGGATGATACTGTTGAAGACTCTCGACGACATCCGCGGCGCCGTAAAGAAAACGCCACCCGAGTTGTCTTGATCTATTCGTAACTCGAGGGCTCTCGGGAGAATTGCGATTCGTGGGCTTCGGACGAGGGTGTCCTCCAGCTTTGTCGAGTTTGTCACAAGAAAACTCTCCTTGTCGGGCGCGGCTCTGTATTTTGCAGATTCCCAGCGGACTCGCTCGCCGTCAGGCCAGGTTTGTGGGTGGGAAATGATTACTTGGAGGTCGCGGAAAAGAGCTTCGTGGGCGGGGGCGTAGAACGCGCGGGATACAAGGCAGCATGCTGCCAGGGTTTTCTGAATGAGCGTTTCGTAGGAGTTGGATTGGAAGATGATGTTTTCGATGATGAGGACGGTAACGTCGTAAGGGAGGATTGGCGAAAGCCTGACATCAACAGCAGTGGGTAAGCACGCGTTCTTGGGTAGTTCAGAGGTCGCCTTACCTGCGAGGAGTAGGGGATGTGGTAACTTGATGCTTGTCTGGCTCATCCGGCAGACTGGGGAGGGAACGTTCGTTGTGGTCCGTGCGCATTTTTAGTTTCGACACGGACGGCACAGGAGAGATAGATGGTTGGGGGAGATGTGGAGCTGGAGACGCAGAGATGTCTGCTTGCTCTTATCCTTTCTTCCCTGGCTCGTAATCTTGGAGTTGAGGGAAAAGGAGAAGCGAAAGGAGAAGCGAAAGGAGAAGCGAGTGCAGGACGGTCATCGAGGAGCTCGGAGGTCCGTTCGAGGTGTTCGAGGTACAAGCCCCCGAAAGGGACGGGCTGTAAGAATTGGACGTGCGAGTCAGTATCATCGATCTGGCCTGAACACCACAACTAGGGCGCCACGACTTCCGAGCCTGCAGTCTCGGCAAGGAAAGGTCCGCCACACAAGTGGAAATTTTTCATCGACACACCGCTGCGTGCCTCTGCTCAGTGCTTGATGTCTCGTGCGAACTCTGAAGAATCTCATTTTGATAGGTGACCAAAAGTGTGTACTGAAGGACGAACAGAAGATGGGGAGCATGTTCTATTTGACGGCTCCCGCCCTTTGGGATCGCTGCGAGACGTCGAAAGCAGTCCTGCGGCCTGCGCAGATCCCGTGCGTATCCTAGAAGTAAAAGTCCCACCCTTCTAACCTGAACTTGATACACTTCCTTCTTTGCTCTTGAGCCTATCCCATCGCGTCCATCGCCCCTCGTCCACCCGCCCCAGCGCCTCCGAATTGCCATCGCCAGTTTTCAAAAGTAGAGCCGTCAAACATTGGAGGCTTCAGTCTGCAGCGCCGCCCAATTATGTCGCCAAAGCGTATCGTAGCGTGTTTTGATGGGACGTAGGTCAGCTTCTGTTTCGCGGGAAACACCTCTGGGAAAGTGAAAGCTACTCCAGCCGACGCTTATGACATTTTCGGTCAGATGGGCAAACGGTCTATCAGTAGAGACAAAATCTGGATACACGAACATACTGCGTCTCTCAAGGGCGTTACGGCATTCTGATACGAGATTCTCGTGAGTTTTCCTGGCTTTTGAACATGTTGACCGCCGGTCGCTGGCGCCTTTCTGGAGTCTACAGACAGGGACGCCCGTCTGCCGCCCACAATATAAACTGACCTCTATACAAGCCCATGTGATCCTATACCTCAAATAGTGTATTACGGCTCTGGCATTGGATCAGGTCCTGGATTCGCGTCGTACGGCGAAGGTTTGACGGGAGCCGGACTGGCGACCAAAGTCGAGGAAGCGTACGCTTTCCTGGCCGGAAACTTTGTACAGGGGGATGAGGTACATGTGCTGTGTATTACTTGATGCAAACTGTCACCTGCTGACAAAAACTTGTCCCAGATCTCCCTTTTTGGATTCTCACGCGGAGCCTGTGAGCTTTCGCACGAACTTTCAAAAACTGAAAAGCTTTGAGCTGACTGTGATCCTCATCAAAGATACGGCAAGAATGGTCGCAGAGATTATTGGTCAAATTGGAATTCTGTCAAAAGTTGAGATGGAGCACTTCCCAGCGCTTTTCATTGCTCTTCAGACAGAAGGCTTGGGTCGAGAAAGAAACCCAAAGAGATATGATCATGCTACCAGAATTCTCGAGCCTTTTCGGACTGTCGCCAAACTTCAGATTGAGGCGGCAGGAGGCTTCCTCATCAAGTGAGTACTGTTCTTTAGATTTTTGATGGTGCCGAGCCTGGTGGGACTGACGTGAAGCCTTAGAGTCGTAGGTGTCTTTGATACAGTGAGCTCTCCATTTGGGTCACGAAAGAGGGAGCTTAACGTTAACTTTCTCGTAGGTCGGATCCTTGGGGCTTCCAGTCGAGCTACACACTGCGCATCCGCGACCGTCCTCGCTTTTTGGATTTTCCAACACCGTGCGAAGCGTTGCATTCTCACTTCACTATCTATTTACTGAAAGAATTCGAAGCAGGACCTCGGTTCGCACATCCAGCTTGCACTCCAAGCGTTAGCGCTGAACGAGACACGACAAGACTTCTGTCCATGTAAATGGGAGCAAACAGAAGCTGGAAGGGCCAAGGGACAGGTTCTCAAACAAGTTTGGTTCTCGTGAGCCACCTCAGATTCCTTGATAATCTTTTTGAGCTCACTACATGCCTGTAGCGGATCTCACTCTGACATCGGCGGAGGTTGGGAGGACGCCCACGACAGTGCCGACATCACATTGGCTTGGATGATATCAAACACTGCGCACGTTCTAGGATTCGACTTCGAGTGAGCTAAAAGCAAATTTCTATTGTCAGCCGACGTTGACCCTCGATCTTCAGCTACATCAAAACCATTCCGAATCCCACGGCGCCTTGGGGACAGCAACCGCCACACAAGTGAGCGTGTTCTCATCTGATTTCTTGCAGCTCTGTTGACTTTATATACAAATAGCCCACGGCAAGGCATCTTCAGCTTCTCTTTCTCTCGACCCCGTTTACCTCCGACAACCAACGGATTCCCTACTTTCGAGTCGATCCACCTGTCTGTCACCCAGCAGCTTGCCCTCACTCCAGCCATCGCCTCAGTTCTAGGAGATGATTCGGGATTCGTAACACCTCTCGAGGGGTTCGAGATAGAATTCAAAGACTCCTGGGCGTTCTCGGCGAACGCGCCTCAGCGAGAACCTCCGCAGACGCTCGCCGCTCTTGTAGAAGCTGGCGCCGGCGACTCGGGAGGAGGTCTCCTTCATCGAGCCCTGGATTCATCAGAAGCGATGGCGAGGAGGCTACTTAAGCTGAGACTAAAACATTATCACTGATAAGAGACATTTGTCCGGTCTAGCATAAGTTCGTCCGCTCCATTCATTCGAGATGCCTTTTTCCTCGTAAACTGTACGATAGTAAATTGATAATCACATGAATCGATATGATCCCATGCTCTAGGGAATGTCGGGAAGAAATTGGACACGAAGTAGCGAAAATGTCTTGTTTCCACGAACATCACCCTACAAATTTGAGCTCACGAAATCCAGCTCCCCCTCTTCTTCCTCTTCGGCAGAACTTCATGCATCCAAACTGGCCTGGGTCCTTCTCCGTCTTGGCCCTCTCCACCCTCTGCTTCCTGAGCCGCTCTTCTACTTCCCGACTCGGAATCAAATACCAAACCCTTGCCCTCATCCTCGTGTTCATCGTTATCCGCCTCCATCGAATGCGAGTAAGTTGATTCGTAGTCGTTCACGGTATAGTCACTTCCGTTGTTGGGTAAGATGGACTCGAGTGTGTTGCCGGTGTAGGGCCGTGGGAGGTCGAGGGAGTGGCGGGAGCGGGACAGAGCTGGGGAGGCGGCGAAAACAGATGCTCGAGAGGTTGCTGAGAAAAGTTGTTAACGTAGAGTTAGAAAGAAAAGGCTTAAACAACGGTGAGAGAGCCTTACGAATAGCACTGAAGGAAGTTCTTTGCGACATGTCTGGACCGTTTTCGTCGAGGGCAAGAGGTAGGTCTGAGGAAAAGGGAAGAATTGTCAGTACAGCATATTTTCGGGTATTGGTATTGACCACCACTCACAAAGACTATCTGTAGACTCCAGTCGCCCGCCAAGGTCACGATAATCGACCGGATTGTCGCCATATCGTTCCTCCTCGTGCCCGCCACTCGAATTCTCTCTCTTGCTCCTCCTCACAACCACAAAGCAAAAAGAGATCAGGAGTAGAAATCCCATCACTCCCTAGAAGTTCGATCAAACCATATATCAGGAACCGGAAATGTGCGCAAGTTCTTCCTTCTGAAAACGCACCCCGATGATAGCGCCCAAAAGCTTTGAAGTCCAGATGGAGCTGCTGCTCGAACCTCCGTCTTCCTCGGAGGAATTACTCACGAGAGAGCCGGAAGAAGAACCACCGGTTGAGGTAGGTGATTTGACGGAGGTATGAGATTTGCCGTTCGAAGTCGCGGCCGAGCCAGTGGGGTTACTCGTTGTGAAGGCGGCGGTCTGTGAACGTCAACGGTGAGCTCAGCTAACAGAAATCTGGGATGGTGAGGGTTTACTAACTGCATCGTTCGAGTTGAGGTCATTCAATGTCGTTATGACTCCATTCGATAAAGTCAATACATTAGAGAGTGGCGAATTCAATCCGGTCAATTCACTCGTTGCTCCATCTCCTATCAGACTGATCCCAGGATCAAGTCAGCCACTGTCAATATGGCTTGCGAATGAGAGTCACCTTTGTGCGGAAGTGACAACGACCGTAGCAACCTGCTGCACTCCATCCGACGTGAAAGTCTCGAGAATTTCCATCACTGTTGCAGCCTGCGACGTCACTCCAGATACGGGTGACATAGCAACCGCCGTAGGCCCCTGTCCTGTCGCTTCCACCGACGTCTGCGTCGGTACCAATCCGCCCACCTTCGCCGACGAAGTGTCGAGTCCCGCAGGCGCTTGCGAAGTTGCGCCGGTGGGGATCTGCGAAGTTGGGGGACCGGCGGTAGGAATTTGAGAGGTCGGAGGACCGGTGGGAACTTGAGAAGTTGGCACACCAGTTGGATTCTGAGAGGTTGGAACAGGAGGTGGAACGGAAGTGGTATCACTGTTCTGGTCGGTGATGGAAGTAGGTGCTTGATTCGTTATCGTCGATGTTTCCTCCTGCTCCCCACCATCAGACTGTGCTTGAGCGACTGGATTTGCGTTCGAGAATTGAGCGGGCTGAGTGGGCGAAGAAGCCGCTGGGTTATTCCCGAGGAGGACTAGAGAGGCAGGAGGTGAGAACGCTTTGGGTGGCTGACTCGTCGGAGGAGGAGGAACGTTGACCGGTGAATCAGGAACAGTCGTAGGAGCTTCGATTGTGTAGAGATAAGTGGTCGGTGGGACTTTTGCAGCGGGAGTAGTCGTCGGGTCGACAATTGCGACGGGAGCTTGTTTCGTCTCGGTTCCCGTTGGGTTATTGGGCGTCGTTGGAGTGGGCGGAGAGAATGCAATGGCCGGATCAGTGGTGAAAGGCGTGTCGGGAGAGAGTTCCTGATCTTGAGGTTGATTGACGGGCAGGTTGGCGGGGAGCATGGCGTTGACTGGGAGAGCTCGTGGAGTTAGACGCCGTCTCCCAATGGTGTGGGACGCGGCGAGGATGGAGTCGTGAGTCACTATTGATGAAGGACTATCTTCTTGAAAGAAAGAGGTGGAAGAAGCGTTTGTAGGGGATGATGTCGGGGAACCTGGTGCTTGTTCAAAAATCTGTACAGGCGAAGAGGTGGGGCGTGAGCGTACTCAGCGGCTACATCAGGTCTAGAGCAACTCACCATTTGCTTTGCTCCGTCTTGCCTAGCATCTTGAATGCGTACAATATGGGTCGGAGATGGAGCGACGACACAAAGTGCTGAGAAGGCTGAACTGATAGTCAGTGCTCCTACGACCGTGGGGTGGGGCGCCGCGAAGGTGGAGAGCGACATGATGGAGAGAGCGCGAAGCAGGCTCGAAGTAATCGGGAGGCGAGGGGGGAGGTAGGGCAATGGCGAGCTGAAGGAACAGAGGTCAGAACGTGGGCGGTGCAAGAGAATCGTGGGAAGAATGCGTACATTGGGGGTGTACATACGGTGATCACGAGGCGATCCTCGAAATACGTCTTCCCTGCTTCTTTCTCCTCTCCAAAAAAAAGACACATTCTGCCATAATTGGAGACAACTCCATCCTGTGTCCTGCGTACTCACGCGTTTTGACGACGCCCTGCATTGCATGGGTAGTCTACCCAAGTGAACTTCCTCCGCAAAGGTGCGTAAGATCGTGTGTCGCTACTCTTTCGCTTGAGGTTTTTCGATTTGGTGAAGTCTTTTGCGATGTCGTTGCAAGTCGTTGTTCGACATGGGCGCATGTGCAAAGCAGCCGTCACGCGCTTGCCACATTACGCACGCGAGATTGTTAGGCGCCTGATGTCGTCGTGCGGCAGCGGCTGTATGCTGCCAACGCGTGGTTAGAAGCCTCAGTACGCCGCCATGAAGTGAATGGGAGCAGCCTTGATCAAGTTGGCGGGTTGAGGGTGAACCGTGCCCACTCCGCGCTCCGACCGCTTCGACGCGCCAAGACTTTGGTTCGTCCGGTTCATCTTGACCACATCACCTCGCTTCCTCATATTTCTATCAAACGCATCGGGGACGCCAAAGAAAGCCTCTCCAGTAATCTAACGGACTGTTGCCCACTTACGCGAGCTTTTGCTCCAGTGGCCCTAGATGCCCTCCCTCGGGACGTTGATCATTATCGTCATGAAGGCTCGCAACCTGCCAAACAAGGTACATTCGCCCCTTCTTCCCAGTCTTTTACATACCGCTAACCTTTTCGTCCCACAGGTCAAAATCGGTACATTTCACTTCCCCCACCCGCACCCATCAATCAACTAACTCGTCCTCTCTCCCCACCAGGCAAACAAAACCCCTACGCCGCTCTCTCCTACGGCATTCACAAGAAAAAGACGTCTACAATCGAACGCGGAGGCCAAAACCCAGAATGGGACGAAGAGTTCCGCTTTGAGATTATAGGAGACGAGGATGATGACGATGAAGCGGTTGAAGCTGCCTTGGTGACCAGATCTGGGGCCGTCTTGCCGGTCCCTGAAGCTGGTAGTGCTGGAAAGCTTGGGGCAGGAGGAATGCCGGCTGGAAGTCCGAGAGCGGTCAAAACGAAGGGCAAGACGCTGTTGAAAGTAGCGGCGTGGGCGGATGACTCGAAAGATCCGACATTGATTGGGGAGACGGTCATCGATATTGCTCCCATATTGAAGAAGGGGGCTAGTGATGGTGAGTTTCCCCGATTTATCAAGATTGAGAAACAGCGAGGTGGGGAGTGGGCGCTGACGTAGAGAACCGTGCAGCTTGGTGGAAGCTGGAGAAGAAGGGAAGAGATGCTGGAGAGATGTATCTCGAGATGACTTTCTACTCGAATGTATGTTTTGCCTTATTCAGCGTCGCAAGGAAGGAGACTCGGAGGGACTAGCGAGCTAACATGCCTTCGCGTCTCTCCTCCAGAAACCACCCCCACCAAAACCAGTTTCCACAATTCGCCCTCCATCCTCCGCATACGGT
>JASZXU010000403.1:0-22819 GCA_035521515.1 Phenoliferia sp. Uapishka_3 | reverse complement strand
ATTGCCGATAATGCTCCTGGGGGCATGTTTCGCCACTATAGTCGAAAACACGGCGGAAAACTCCCTCCCGACGATGGATACGAGGAAGACTGGGACGAAGAGCAGCCGATGGATGATTTCCAAAATCACCTTTTCTGGGAAGGCGCAGGGCAGAGGAGGAGGGCGGAGGTGGACAGTGACGACGAAGTGGGGCCGAAGGAGAAGGAGGAAGTCGAAGCTGGTCCTCGTAAATTCCGTGTCGAACGCCACCCAGACGCCGGGTGGGCTTGCGACGAACATGGGAACTGGCATCCAGAACGTGATCCGCCACCTCGAACCGACGGGTTGCTGGTGGACCCTGATTCGCCGTACGCTCCGTTCGACGACGCTCGGCAGTGGGGTTGGGCGGAGCAAGTGACGACGTTTCGAATGTCAAGGCGGCAGCTGGATACGCATATGAAGCTGCATGGAGAGATGGTGCGTCGTCCTCGCTGGTGTTGACGAAGGACGAAAGGAAAGATGAGACTGACGCGGGGCGCTCGACAGGAGGCCTCGCCGCCTGCGTTCACCAACTTTGGCCAATACCGCAACATCGTCGACGACATCCAATACGGTAAGTCAGCTGAAGTTTGCTGGCTCGTGGGCTGTGTTCTAACTTGTCTTAACGTCCACAGGCGCCGACTGGGCCCAATGGAAGCAAGTCCATTTCAAGACTCGGCCGGAGGGTCTCCCTGCCGACGCCTCCGACAAATACCCTTTCTTGGACACCGAACAAGTCTTCTATTTTCGCAACACCGATGCCGTCCTCCGAGATCTCGTGAGGAACCCAGCGTTCGTTGGGCGTCAAACCTATTCGCCCGAGCGCCACATTCTGCCTGACGGTTTCTGCGTGACGGAACCGCACACGGCCGATCGTGCTCACGAGTTTCAGGTGAGGTTGTCCGATGAGCAGTAGCCATCAGTGCAGTGCTACTCGATTTGTAATGACGATGCTCATGCTCTGGCCTCTGGTGATTCAGAAAACGCTGAACGAGGGCACGATGCCAATCCGCATCAACATCGGTTCGGATTCTACCTGTTGCTCCCTAGGCACGGGGAACGTGTCCATGCATCCGATCTACATGTCCACGTCCCTCAACGACGCCTCCCTTCTCCGCGAAGACAGGGGAGCCGTCGTACTAGTGGGGTTCTTCCCACTGCTAAAATGTTCTCCAGCGTCTCGTTTGGATCGTCGATATTCTAGCTGATCTCCTTTCTGTCAGGTCGAGCAACTTCAGCACCTTTCAAAGATATGTTTGCCCGATACGCTCGCATGGTCCGCCACTACTGCATGACGTAAGTCCTGAAGGCGAGCTCTTGAAGTGTACGATGGTTTCGCGAGCTAACTCCACTCGTCCTGAAGAGTGCTCATGGAGGCCCTGCGACCTATCTTTACTTCAGACCAGCTGCGCCAGTGCGCGGACGGGCATCATCGTTGGAGCCGAGCGTACATGGGCTGCCAGCCCGTCGATTATCCCGAGGGGTTGGGGTTGTTATCGGTACTCAAGGGTTGGGTTGTCTGGTTCGTTATTCTCTGTCACTTCCCACCGTTTCTTTCGAGAGCTGATACGTAGCGCCAGCTGCGAGCAGATACCATCCAAGCTGGGCGACGGCGCGGGCGTGCCGCGAACGTCCGAGTCGTCGAAGGAGTATCGGGCCCAGGGCCGGCGATTTGCGCGGTCTAAAGGACTTCACATGGAGCTGGTAGGTCACTCTTTGGCTTTCATGCTTCGGAAGTGATGGGAGGCTTTCGCTACATAGTGTTGACATGGGGTCGGAGCAGCCGTTTTACGATTCGTTTGGTATCGACGGGCACATGTTGATCATATCGGATCTGCTGCACCAGTTGACTAAAGGTTCGCTTTCCTCTCTCTTCGAAGTTGGTCGCCCAATGCTGACAATCTGAGTTCGAGTTCAGGGTGCTTCAAAGACTTTACGCTGGACAACCTGTTCAAGCCTTACTTGCTGGACGCCGTGGGAGGGGGAGGGGCGAGGTATGACGCGGTGATGAAAGAGATTGAGCGCCGGTAAGTCATGACTGGTTCGTTTGGAACAGCAGCTAGTCTGACCTTCACGAAGCCTGGAGGTTTTGCCCCCGTGCTCTAAGCTCCGCCGTTTCAAGGATGGTATCAACTTCAAGCAGTGGACCGGGCGTCACACAAAGGCACTCATGGTCGTAAGTGAACTGTAAAAACCCCCACTAGAATGATTCGGGCTGACACTGTTCGGCGGGTGCGTCTGCTAGATTATGTCGGCGCCGCTTTGGGGTGCGCATTCGAAGCCTGGGCTTCACGACTTCGCGCTGACCTACTACTTTCTCTTCTCATCTTAATTTATCCCCTTGCTTCATCCTCTCTCTTTGTGCGGGCGAACCAACAGATCTGTCTTGGGGGCCCGAGGGTACCTTGGAACACCACTCCCTCGAAGATGAGGTCGCGCAGTCACTTTCTCTGGCGACTATCATTTACATGTACGCCGCCAGTCTGGAGTCGACTGCCACGGATCGCGAGATGCACGCTGCTTCGATTGAACTGTACAATCTGGTACGTGAGCCTGCCAGCTTCGAGTCACGATGGGACAAGGCGGACGACTAACATGCCTCGTGCCTTCCCGCCTCTTCGTCCCACCCACATCTCGTTGGCCATTTTGCTCACCGGTGCCCAGGTAATCCGAGAGACGTATCAAGACGAACGCGAGAAGAAGAAGTTCAACTGGGCTCGCTTGCACTCAATTTTTCATTACGTTGAGTGGACAGCAGCGCACGGCTGTGCGGCTCATTCAGACACCTCGAACTATGAGGTGAGTTTGCTCTGTCCGTGGCGTGTGGACGGATAACTTAATTGGCTGGGTTTTGCCGCAGAACGCTCACATCGCGGCGGTCAAGTACCCGTACCGAGCCTCGAATCGTTGCAACGCAACCGTGCAGATTCTGCGAGCGAATACACGCAAGGATCAAATGAGAGCGCTAAAGAATGTCCTCGAGCTCAGCGGGACGATCAAGACCGCAAGGCCGCAGGCCGACCCCTTCTATCAGTCGGGGCGCACAATTTTGCCTGAACGCGGTGGTAGGTCCCATTTTCGCCCGTCTCTACTGATCCCGAGCCTTATAATAGTACTGACTACTGGTTCTTGTCTTATCTTCAGACCGGAAAGTGCGAATGCGCCTTCCCGCGCTGGCAGAGGCCCGAGGGCTCCCGTCTCTTGTTCCTTTGGTGCGCTCTTTCGTTCGGTAGCGCTTAATAGGTCTCACTGAATCGCGGTCGTGCAGACCAACGCGTACCTTGCCGACCTTTTTGGTATCCCCGACTTCGAATTTGACGGCAAGGTGGAGAACCACACGGTGGCGTCGGCGAGCTTTCCAATCTACGCCTCGCCGGCCTACCTCAGTAACGATACTTGCAGTAAGTGATGATAGATTCGAAGCGATGCCGTTACAGACTCGACGGTGTCTGCGAGACTTATCCTGTAGTGTAGTGAGCTCTGACTGACTGATGCCGTTCATGTGGTTCCTTTATCAGAGCTCCAAACTCAACGTATCTACTCGACGGAGGCCTACCCTTATCGCGGCGAAGGCGAGCGAGTCCGAGGCCAGCGGTTCGACACGGTTTTGGTCAAGAGCAAGTCGTACGACCAACTAAACGGGTTGTCTTTCGACGCTTACGACATCGCTCGCACCCGCATGCTCTACGCTGTGAGGTTCCGGGGTCGTCGCATCTCGCTGTGCTTGGGAGAGGTGTACGAGAAGGTCAGTCGACGCCAGTCTTTCCAGGCGCCTATTGATGTCGGTCGGTACCATTCCTGACATCGCTCTCACTCTTTGCCTTGCCTCCAGGACCCCAAACACTCGGCCACTCTTCCCATCATGCAACCTGTCGTCCATCCGGTCGACGACGACTGGGGTGAACCGACCTACCGAGTGTTTGCCGTGGAGGACATCATCCGAAGCGTCTTGCTACAGCCACTATTCGGCACGCTGGGCGTCCCCAGAGATCTCAAGTTCATGGATACGCTCGATCGTTGGAGGGGCCATTATGCTGTCGCCATTTTTGCGGACCAGCACATTTTCCGTGTTTTGTTCAGACCTGACGCGAAGAAGTATCTGAAGGCGCTGCGAAGGGTCCCTTGGGTACATCCAGATGATTAGATTAGGGTTCCTATGGAATTTTATATGGATTTCAGCTGTTGTACAATATAATCCGAACCAGAGAGAGGAGAGTGGCAACGATGGCATTCAAGGAAGTGCCAGAGGTTACCACGACTCTCGCTTGCGCCAAATGGTTCGCAATGAAGTGCCCACCTCCTTTTCGAGTAAGGAATTACTGTGGTTACCTTCGGATGCGTGAGTGTTTGTGCCTTTGCTTGGGTGAGTCCCAGTGTGAAATCGCTATCACCATAAGGCGGCCGTCTTCGGGATCCACCTTGCGGCAATCGCTCGACGACTCAGGCCGTTTCATCTGCGTCGCCCGACGCGCGGGCATCGTATCACGACGAAATTTCCTGAATATATGTAAGGGCTGACTGTGATTGACGATTTAAAAGCAAAATGGACTAGATTGCGCGTTTCATTCTGACGTTCAGTCTGGCTTCGGTGTTTCCAGCGACGTAGCCCAGCCTCGCATCTAACGTTTCATCTAACGCTCTGATGATTACTCGGAGCCTTTTTTGTGTGGTTTACGTTGAGGTCATCTCTCGAGATCTATGCTCGCGTGCCTTCATTCGTACGCAGTTCACCCTGACCTTCAGTGCAGTGTGGCGTCGGCGTATTTATCGTGACCGGGCTCGCATCTACGGCCTTCATGGCTACCAGGCGAAATTTTTCCGCTGTATACGCTCACAGAAGACTTTGAAAATGTATGGTCTTTCGCCTTCTGTCGGGAGCGAGCTCGCGAACTCATGATCCGAGCGAACGGGCGGAAATGAAATGCCTGGGTTGCTACGACACGGGTGACGTTGGCAGTCAGCAGTTGTGAGGGAAGAAGACTGGTCTTCGAATTTCTGGACATACCGGTAAGTTCAATTTCGAAGCATTTGAGCTTTTCTAGCACGTTTGATCGTGCCATGGGCATTGGGAATGCGTGATATGGCTTTCGGGACGCACCTACTTTATTGCTATATTTCCTTCTCTCGCGCACGTGAGCCTTGGATGACCGTTAAGTCTGGTTTTGAATCACTAGATGATGCACCTTTGGAAGGCTCAAAGTATATGAGTCGGCAGCCTTGTAGTAAACTGCCTTTACCTCAAGAACTTCAGCAACTTGCCAAAATTCTCACCCACTTTTCTTCTTGCTTCCGGTTTAAAATAGCACAGCGTGTCATTTCCTATCAGGTAGAAGCCTGCACGTGCGATACTCATGGTTCCATTGATAGCCAAACCACTGCTAGACGCCTTCGCACGGCGTTCAAACGCCTACACAAACATTCGCACGCTATCCCAACCTCTTGCCAAAACCTTGAACAGGAGTCGAGGTACTTTTCGAGTGAAATTGAAGGTTGGAATCAGGCATTCGCGACGTTTACAGAGACCTTTAGAACGGTCAGGGACAAGTCAAACTTGTACAGTGATCCCACTTGTCCCCGCTGCACTTACTGCTTCTAAACGCTGAACCCAATTAGAACCCAAAGTTATTACCACAGTTCCCTCATATATATCGCTTTGTTCATTATCGAGTAAGACCAACCAAATCCGAGCATTAAGCGTTGTTCAAATCCCCGAGAGATCTCTTCTGGTGGCGTCGACACTCCGTTCCTCGGATTCCCGCTTCATAAACGTAATGTGCTCACATAAACCCGCGCAAACTGGCTAGAAAGTCAGGTCGACGCTTTATTCAACTTACACGTACGTTTAGACACCCAAAGTAATTGTGCCCTCAGGAGTGCATTCACCCGTTAGCGATCACACAAGCAAGCATCATTGCATGCGCTCGAGCTGGACGACGCATCAAAACCCTATCTACTCCCGCGATTCGGGTACAAAGTATCTGAGAGTGAAATATTGGAAAATAATGAAAGCTATAGAGCGCCGTTTGCGATCCGGAACGATGCTTTCCCGTGGCACGCTCGGTCGCCGCGTACACATGTGTTGCGGAAATCGTTGGTTCAAGGTCGTTATGCCTCTGCTTTGACAACGCGCAGAAAAATCGTATACAGAAGGTACAAATTTGGAAAGAGGTGGTTCAGCAAGGAACATACGGAAATACCTCGAGGGCCCACGCCTCGCCGCCTCGCTCGCCCCCCGCTCAGCATAAGTGCTCACCTCTATTGCCCCTAAAGATTTTTCCATAATTTGTACCTCTTATATTAAGATGAGTTATCAGGTAGAAGAAATTCCCCACCCCGCCCTGGACGAGAGCCGAAAACGAGACGTTAGCAGAACGAGTCCTTGACTCCTTTGAGGCGGTCCGAACCTGCGGAATAAACTTCCCGACGCATACTGACTATTCCACTCGAGCGGGAAGATGGCGGATGATCACACCAGACCGTGCAAGTGCACAAATTAAGGAAAGCAAGGGTGTACACCTGGGCCCCTGAGTCCCCTTCACCTCGGCCTCCGCTCCGGCCGCCGACTCTCCACCTCGCCGACATCTTCTTGCCCTCAAACGCCTGTGCCACACCGACCCGCGGTACCCCTCCACCTCTCTCCTCACCAGCACCACACCACCGTCGTGCAGCCTTCGTCAATCAACGTCTCACGGTTCCGCCACTCAGACAACACGGCTCGTCGTCTTGTTTACCAACGCCACGGTGGCCTCTCAAGCTGGATGTCAAGCTGGATGGGTCGGCCGCAACGTAGTGAGTCTCCTCGGAATTCAACTGCTTGTTACATTATATCGGTTCTAGGCTTTGGTACTACGGGTTGTTTGTACTACGGGTTGCGAGATTGTGGGACCGAGCTCAGCTCGCATCAAGGAATGGATCAACTACTCGTGGTGCTACGCGGCCCGGCCCGTCGACGCTTGGGAAGTTCTCCTGCGTCAGAGCTAGCAGGAGAAGATGATCTTCCACCACAAGACGAGCATACGTGAGAGGGCTGAGAAGAGGAACTGGCGACGCCCGAACCTCCGGAAGATGACGACGACGCAGATACGCGGGCTCTGGGCTTGGGACGGCGAGGTGTCGCGTACCCCAATACATTCTGGAACATGCCAAAGGGTTAGTCTTGTACGACTGGGGTTTAAGACGTGAGAAGTCAGAGGGGCGGTGAGGGATCAACAAGACTCACCTTCAATGCCTCGGTCGACATAATCGAACAGTCCCTCCGCTCGGCAGCTTGAATTGGGAACTTGCGTTGCACCTCGGCGACCAAGTACCCTTGGTACTCTAAACCCGAGTCAAACAGTCGCTTAAGGAGTTTTGGACAAGGGTCAGCACCGTGGACGCGACAAGGCTCGCGAGGATAGGATAGGGTACGCACGAGGGAGTTGTACATCGAGACGAAAACTGCACTGCTCGCAGTACCCAGTGCGTCGTGGAGCTGGTCGTAGAACTTGCTATCTGCGTCGATTGCTCGCTCTCGCTCATTGCGGCTGAGGTTGGTGTTACTGCGATGGTGTTCACGAGCGGTGACTTGCTGACAGATGATCTGTGTAGGAGTGGGGAACATGTAAATTACATTGGCAGACTAGAGAGGGGTCGCATTTACCATCTCGGACAGTTGGGTCGCGAGGCCTCTGATGTCGTCGCGAGTGCGCCTGGCCAAGTCGCGGAAACGGACGTTCGTGCTGTGACCGCGGGCAGCGTCCGCTCCTCCTTCTGAAGCGGAGGATACAAACGAGAACGGCTGGGATGCAATCATGATAGGGTGGGAGGAGTTATCTTGCGGCAACAGAGAGTTGGTGAGGTGATGGAGAGAGAGAACGAAGGAGGCGAAGACGAGGAATCTGGCGAAGCGGGAAATGGATCGGCGCAATTGAAGCCCCGCTCGCGTCGCGACTATGTACGTGTATAGGTTTGTTTATTTGTTTACATCTCACTGACTACCGGACCGGAAGTCCACGCGCCCACCGGAATTTACGAGGAGGAAGGACGTTCACGCGAAAGCATCGAAACCGTTGGCGAAACTTCGCGACTCGATCCACTCCCACATCGGCATTGCTGCAAATGTCTGATTCCGATGTAATCGTGAGTTTCGAGATCTATGTTGTTCGGGCCAAATATTCACGGCCTGAGAAAGATTTCCAGGACGCCGGCCGATCGCGTTGGGAAGTGAGACCAGCTTTGTGGCGTTTGTGCAACGCTTGGAAACCCTGCCGGAGCACTCGCGGGCAATTTACTTCCGACTCGAATCACATTTGGTTCCTCACTTCGCCATCACAGTCCCCATCAGCTTCCACTCATACCATCCCCTTCCGCCTAACCCTTCACTACCTCACTTTCCTCCTACCCTATGTCATCTTTCGCCTTCGTGCCCCTCGTCGCAGCCCCGGTCCAATCTTCTCCCGACCCCCACTCACACAACCTTCGCGACCGTTCGAACCGCAAGGTTTGGACTGACCTCGACGAGCGCGGGATGCCTACACGCCGTTCCCCTTTGTGGAAACCCGAGAAGACTTCTCGTCGTGCACTCGTGAAACCGAACAAGTTCAAGCCAAAGGAGAACCTCCCGAAGAAGTCCAAAAAGTCGCGCAGCCACCGCGTTCGCCAGCCGTCGTCGTCTCCTGTCGCCACTTACAGAGGTGCGTTGTGTCTCTCTATGTTTATCTCTCTCCCTCCATGTACTAATCCTTGTCGCCTTCGCTTCAGTCGGCGTCCCAGTCCATCCCTCTCTGGTCGACCTCCAAACCAGGGCCTCCCTCCTCTCCGACATCAAATCCCTCCAGGACCTTGGCAAGGAATGGCTCCAAGTCCTCACCGCCTGGCATGCCGAAGATGGATCTAAGATGCGCATGTTCGCCCTCAGAGTCATGACCGTTGCCGGCGACTTAGCCAAGAAAGCTGACGATGGCGTCCGGGAGCGTCAGGAAGCGACAGTCGCTCGTGCAGTCAGGAAGGAGCGTTACGACTCCGCCACCAGACTCAAGACGCGCGCCCTCCATGCCTGGGAAGGGATCCACAACATCGCCTTTGTCGCCCCTGCCGTCTCGGACCCCATTCCAGCTGGCGACTTCTACTCGCACGACGAGCTTCTCGAAACGTCTTCGGACTCCGAAGCCGACGCAGCGGGGCCGTCGGGGAGTAGGTATTCTAATATGTACCAGGAGGCTCAGCACCGAGAGGAAGAGGAAGAGAGCCTTGAAAATGGAGATTTTTCGGATGGAGACTCAGACGAGGCAGCGGAGGATGAGGAGTTGACGGCTAGGCTTCTGGAGTCCTCGTAGTTGTCCGCAGAACGCTTCCCATTCTACTATTTTACCATGCCATCTTTCGCCCCCACTTCCACCTTGCTACCTTTTAACTTGCTGCTCAAAACAAACATATTCCGCTTGCTTTTCGGTCGCTTTATACTCTGAACGTCTGATCGTCGCCGCGGCCCTCCTACTAGCACGAACGCGCGTCGCTTCAGCACCTACGCCACTGCGGCTCAGATCTATTCAGCCTGGATTGTGCCACTCTGGTAGTCCATCCACCGGATGGCGCATATTTCGGTCGTAGAATATCAAAGATGGAGGAATCCCGCGACGGCTGCCAGTGTGCTGTCCCGAATGGAACTCAGTCCACCCTTGCCTCCTCCCACAAAGTCGCAATCTACCCTCCTCAACCAACTGAGGCTGTCATGCGCTTAACCCATTACATTAACCCATCTCACCTCTACTTATGAGCCACTAAAGGAACGGCCCACTCCCTAACCCAATGTGGACGATCGCCACCGTCCCGCTCCGTCCCGGCTTGCTCCCAGCTTCCCTCGGTTCCTCTCCGCCCTTCCTACTCTCCTTCTTATTCTTCTCCCATTCTCTCCTCGACTGCGCCCATCTGCACCTCCCCCACTCCCACTCCCGTCTTCCTAATGCCTCGCCCGCAACCTGTCACTTCTACTGTCGCGCACGGCAACACCGAAATACATCCGGCTTACACTCCCGCTGGTCTACACCCAGTCTACACTTCCGGATGTTCTCACAGCGTCTGCGAGCATCCCAAATGGACTCCTAATGACCTCCTCGTCCTCGCCGCGTATCCCGAGCAACCTTTGTACAGCTTGCCAACGGAGCAGGCCCTGAACGAGCAGATGGAAGGTCAGGCATATTATCCTCGCGTTTTCTGCCCGCACGACACGAGCGCTTATCTCTCTCTCCACATCTCAGAGGCATATCCGGGTTGTTCGGACGGAGAGCTCATAACCGAAATCGGACTCGCTCACGGCTCGATACTTGACTGTGTCGTCGAAGGAGACGCAGGCCGCCTCCGTCAGATTGGCGCCTTCATGCATGCCAACATCCGTTGGCTCGCCGCTCGCATGGACAACCCGGTTGTCGACTTCGACGAACCGGAACTCCTTAACCCCAACGTCGAGCGCGTTTCAGCTCAACCCTCTCCAGACGTCGGAATAGCGAATGTGGGTCGGGAGGAAATTGCCACTCTCATCGCTACAGACTTTGCCGCTCAGTTCGCCGCTCAGTTCGCCGAGGAGCTCGCCCAGAATGAGCAGCTCGCAACTCGGGTACAGGCGATGCTGGACCATGCAGGCAGGGGAGGGCACGGGCGTCAGTCGAAGGCGTCAGTCGAAGGCGAAGGCGAAGGCGAGCGAGGTGGTTCGGATGCCAAAGCACGGTGATTGACAAGCCGAGCCAGCGTTTGGATCGCGTCGCGCAGAGGAAGACTGGGACGGAAATGCAGGGAAGGGAAGGGAGGGAAGGGCAGCGAGGCCGCGAGGAACGCGAAGCAACAACGACGCCCTCGCCCTGTTAACGGTTAACTTAAGTCGCTCGTTCGTACTGTAACGTATCACCTCTTCAACTTTAATTTCAGACCAAAGATCTTCTCCTCGATTAGAATTGATTCGTGTCACTTGAATGCAGTCACCAGACCCTGGCCGACGTCGCCTTTCTTTTCCTTGCACGGCTTCCACTTGACCCACATCCGACCGTCGGCCTAGTATCCGGATTTCATTAGCCCAACTGACTACGGATACGAATTGCGAATAGCTTACCCGAGCGGCTTTCTGCGACAATACGGAGCGTTTCCAGAACTTCAGCTCTCCCGGTGTCACAAGGCTGTCGCAAAACAAAACCTCAAAGTGCCGCGCCGTCTCTTTGATCTGGTTGATGGGAATCGGAGTCGTCAGATGACCGTAACTTTAACCCCGAAGAACAAGATAAACTCACGATTCTCTTCGCGGGCCACTCTTTCCGCGGGTTGTAACGGTACGCGGACCCCTTGGCCTTGCGAGGACGGCTGATTTGCTGAGGCATGACTTTCGCAGGCCTCACGGCTAACCGAGTACTCTTACGGATTTCCCGGTGGGCCACGACTGCCTCTTCAGCCGGGATGACAGGAATGACCGGAGCTTGGGGCTTGACGTCCTCCCTGTCCTCGACGTTTACTGCTGACACAAAGATTAAAGAAGGAGAAGGGTTATTAGCTATTCTCCCGAGTCGTGAACATTGCCTCCCGACATAGAAATTACGCACTGGCTCGAACAGCACGCCCTTCGTCCGAATCGTAGGCCGCAAGCGCCGCGGCCATCATCGTCGCCGTCGGCTGAAGGTCATCGACGCCGGGCACTGAAACAGACGATTGCGCACGCATTTCGAAGTGTCAGCGAGATATAGGTGATAAATAAAGGAACCTGTGACGCACGCTCAGAACCGTCCCCATTGGCGACCACCTGGTAAGTCTCGAGCGAAGCCTTCATCTCCGCACGGGTGGGCGGCACATCCTCGACGAGCGCTGTTGTCGGGAAAAAAGAGTAAACAAACAAGTCTTCAGTTTCCCTAGTAGGCAACGGCTTACCATTGTCCTCCACGTCTTCGACTTTGATGTAGGACTCGAACGCGTCGGCCAATTCGGAAGGGGTGGGGGCTCGGTCGCCGTAGAAAACCATAGTGTTGACGGGCGGGAAAAGGTAATGAAAAAAGCTAATGCGAAGTAAGGCGTATTGAAACTAGGCTGGAGGGGAGAAGGTGGAGGGAGTGAAGAGAGAGGTGAGAGTGCGAAGTCACGGAATTTATACCAATTTATACCAGTTGTTCTGCCCGGTCAACGGGGCTTGGCTTTGGGGACAACCTGTAATTATCCACGACAATTCTCACGTTGTCCCCAAGATAATTATCACCCCTTGGTTGGCAGGGCGAGGCGCCGGATGTCTTCTTTCCCGCCTTGAGAGTCGCGAAGGCGCTGAGGACTTAGAGCGAAAAAAACTGACAAGTCCAGTTTGCCGGCCGGTGGCGCCGGAGCCCCGAACATCGACTCCCAGCTGTGATTTGTCACATGAATATCTCTGATTCTATTGTTTACTGAAATAAAGAATAGAATCAAGCGTGTGTGGCCAGTTTTCTCGCATCCGTCAGAGATTCTCACGGTCGCGACGGCGTCTTGGAGAATAGTTCATTTCTAAATGTGCTAGGAGCTCGGGGCCAAATTCCCTGAGAGTGTTCCGGAGCCTTGTGAGTGTGACAAACATGTTTCAATGGCAGAACGAGTCAATTTCTAAATCAGTTGCAGGCACCGCGAGCCGGCGGAGTCGCGCGAGTGGTCGAGAACAGGGCCAAACGGGCGCAAAATCGCAAATCGAAAGGCAACTGTGCTGATGGAGGTGCGGCGAGCTCATCCTTGGCCGTCTACCGATGGTGCGCCGAGTTGTGCAGCTACGTTTTTCAACGGTGCTCTTCTCAACTCCCATGTAGCAATCTTGACCGCAACAAATGAAGTCAGTTGCATTGCTTAGATTGGACCGAGTGGAGCGTGACTTACGTCCAAAGTTCTCAATCCACAACCTTCGTAATCTCGACACACAGGTTCCGTATAGTATCTTATGCTGGTAAGAAGACTGTCAATGCAGAGTGAATATCTATCTGGCTACGAGCCTACTTCGTGCGACAGTCGTGCCTTTCTCCTCTGACGTCCTGACCGCCTCCGACATCCTGGCGCGCCGGAGAAAGTTCGACTGTGAGATTGTCATCAACTCACTTGCGCGAATTTGGACAACACCAGCGGTCGGAATCACACGCGCGCTTTCACACGCGCATCTTTCGTTTCTGGATGCGGAGCCTCGCTCATCACGCAACATCGACGCGACGCGTTCGATTCTACTTGGAAAGGCTCTCGATTGCATCAGAGCCGGTGCCTGGAAGAGTGATCCTCTTCCAGCACTTCTTCCTCCTCCCCTCATCCAGCGCCTGCCGACAACGACCAACTTCGAGTGCCAGCTTACCTTAATCAAGTAAGCGACTCTACCAGCGACTTGCTTGTCCTGGCTAACCCGAAGTTTGTTGCAGAAAGCCCTTCTCAACCCGGTCGTTCTCAGCAGCTTCGAGCAATCGCCGTTCTGCTAGGCAAGTACAGCAGCTGGCGCCTTGCTGGCTCAGCACGCTTACTTCGTCTCTTCTTCTCCTACAGCTTCAGCTCGGTCGATTGCACCAGCCCTTATTCTGTACGGACACGCGGAGCTCTCCGCATCTCAAGGTTGGATAGCCTCGGTCGAGATAAGAGCTCAAGCTGACGCTCTCCGCATGGAAAGTCGGAAACACAACTTTTTAGGTCCATATCGAGCTACTCCTCGTACCTCCATCAAGTAATCTTTCCGACAAATGAGTAGCACTACTCCTTCTGGCGACGATGGCACTCCTCAACCATCTACGTCTTCCGGCGCTGCTTCAGCAGCGGCCGCGAAGCAACCTATTACTATCGTTGGGCCGTTATCACCTCCTCACACTTTTTCGTGGGAGTATGACGGCAACCGATCTATTATTCCGGGTACCTTTGCTACCAACCGTGGCATCGCCCTTGCGGCACTGGAATATGTGGTTCAGGAACGAACTGTCGAAGCTCGCGACCGTTGGCTCGCCGACCTCGACGCCGCACTTGCTCGCGTCGAAGGTCTTCATGTCGCTACCCGCACCGGTATCGCCCAATTTTGGCGTGCCGCGTTGCTTGGGTTCAGCGAAGGTCCCACTTGGGACGAATCTACTATGGAAGACTCGAGGGAGAGTCTTCACCCTCTCGTCTATGCGCTCGTCGCTGGCGGAGGCATCGCTTCTTTTGATGCCTCGCGCGACGCCCTCTGGTTCGACAATGGCAAATGGCGCAACAAGCGTCCGGCTGGCACGACGGCACCTACTAGGTCTAGGGCAGTCTCTCAATCTGGAGATACCCCGACCCCCGTCGTCGCCGCGCCACCACCTATCAACTTTGGCTTCGCTGGCATCCCGACGGATGACGGCCATCCAGACTGGCACGATGAGGAGGACGAGCAGGAAGCTATTATTCCAGCCTCCCCTCCTCGTATTCCAGCTGCTGCTAAAGGAAAGAGCACGATTGCTCGACCTACAGCGGCGATTATCAATGAAGCCGCTACCGCCGCGCACACCGCCAGATTCCTTGGGGAATTTGATCGCGCCGGCGAAGGTCTCGCAAACCGTCGTGAAGAAGCTCCCAACCGTACAGGTGGGCTTACTTTCGACAACAGCGATGTGGACTCGCTTTGGGCCGGGCTGGACCAGCGAGTTCAAATTCAGAGGAAGGATTCCCTCGAGACCCCTCATCAACGTGAGGTCAACTCATGGTACGCCACCTATAGGGCGGCCAAATCCTTCCCCAAGTCGGATGCAAGGAATCTCATCCGCAACTTGGAACGACTTGGATCTCAGCTTAACAAGCTCACGCTTATTGAGATCTGCTTGGGCGAATATACAGAGCTTGAGGACGTTCGTGACGCCTCCGCTCAACCTCTTCCGCCGATGTACGAAGGTCTCGAGGATCACATCCTCAAGAACCTCACAGCTCTCAAAGCCGAACGCAAACGAGCACCTATTACCAACTTCTGGGACTTTATGCGATCGTTGCAAACCTACCAGCAAGCGGTCGTGCTTCTCTTGCCTTGCAGGGAGGACGAGCTCAAGTTCTACGTCAATTTCCACGAGGTCTCCGGCAAATTCGCCGAGCCCTGGAGAGTCAACCTCCTTATTTCCTATGATCGAATGGTTCGCCAGGAAATATTGGTTCCCAATGGTCGAATTAAGTCGCTCTTCGACGTCGGCTTTGGATGCCCAATCTACATGGAGATGTTGCTCAAATTCGCACCTGGGCCTGGAAACGCTGGAGGCAAGCGTAAAAATGACGAAGACCATCATCAGAACGACTCTGGAGAGCCCGAAAGAAGACGTCGACGCGAAGAGAAGGCGTCCAACGAAATCTGCAAGAGGTTCAACGATCTCGCGCCGCACTCCGTCAACTGCGCTCGAAAACATATTTGTTCTGCGTGCAAAGGAAGGCATGCCTTGCCTCACTGCCCCAACCGTGGAATGGGAAACGTGGGTGGCGGTAATAATGCTCCTCCTCCTCCTCCTCGAGGCGGGAGACAATAAATTGGAGTGCTACGAGGCGTTGGATTGGGAACCCTTCGACCTCGCCTTCGCGGACTCGTTACCCGCACCTCCCCCAGCTCCGGCGCACGATCTCGCTGGAATTGGTCCTGCTCCCAAGATCCGACGGAAGTTTCATTACCCAGATCCTTCCATCGACCCACCTCGCACCCCATTAGTCGACTGGACGCTCAAGGCTCCACCTTTACCTGCTCCGCCCCCACTCGCTTTCGACTGCGAAGTTTCTTGGCGGACAATCAATGAAAATCCTTCCTTATTTTCTCATGGTCACACTATCGATACCCACGCGTTCATTGGCGCCCTTGATGGGCACCCGAATCGACCATGGGTCGAATCGCTGGAAGAACGTTTCAGTGAAGGATTCTGGCCGGCGCACAATGGAATGACTCCTGTGCCTCCGGATCCCAATAAATACAGTCGTGCTTTTCGTCAACCCAACGAAAAGGACGCAGCTTTCATCGAACTCACGGCGACGGAAGAGAGAGTCAAGGGCTGGATCTCGCCAGCATTTCCTACTTTATTACCAGGGATGGTAGCCTCGCCGTGGTGGGTCGCAAGGAGCGATAATCATCGAGATCGTATCGTTACAGATCATTCTATCTCAGGCCTCAACGACAACATCCTCAAAAGCGAAACGCCAGCGCACTATGACAGCGTCGAGGAACTTGGGCGTGACTTGCGATGGTTGCACCATCATTTCCCTGAGCTACGGGACCAAATCGTCTTATGGAAATTAGACGTATCGTCTGCTTTTCGTCTCCTTTGGATGCACTACCTATGGCAACTCCGCCAGGCATTCGCTGTTTGGTACCTCCAGCCCGATGGGTCCAGAAAACTTTTCTGGCACCTTGATTGGCGGGGTGTTTTTGGAAACAGGGCTATGCCTTATTTGTGGACGGACGTCATGGGTGCGTTTATGTGGATCTCTATGCAAAAACCTTATTCCCTCGAACGATCGAAGGCCTATATGGACGATGCTTTCTCAGCCGACATCACTGGGCGTCTCGTCTCCTTCACGCACGAAGGAATCACCATATCGATGCCAACAGACCAAGCTACGATGGCGAAAATGTTTCAGGACTTCAGGCTACCCTTTAAGCTCAGTAAAGGGCCACATGGAGTTCGGCTGGTTGTCTGCGGCTTGGAATACGACGCCGCAGAAATGACGGTCACTATGGCGCCAGAAGCGCTTGAATTATTGGAACGAGCTACGCTCGATTTCTTGGATAACAGTGTACATGGACGACAACGTCCTCTGCGCTTGTTCTGGAGGCAAGGAGGATGGTGGAACTGGTTCCTCACCATCCGTCCTCTTGCGAAGCCGCTAGTCAGCGAAATTTATGACAAGACGCGCGGACTCAAACATGCCCACGAGCCAGTTTATATGAATGTCCCGGTTCGAAACGCTCTCGAAATGCTGGTTGAGGAGCTCCGCTATGGAGAAAAACTCTCCCTCATGGAACCTGGCATTTTCGAGTGGAAAGAATGCGACGCGGACTTCGTCATCTATTCAGACGCATGCCTCGCGACGCTGGAGACTGGGTGTTCCGGCCTAGGCTTCTGGTATGTCCTGGATGGCATCCCCCAATATTTCTATTCAAGGCCGGACCAACGCTACAAAAAGATTCCCTTCGCGGAAGCCATCGCTTCGGTGGCCGGCGTCCTCCAAGTGCTTTCACTCCGCCGTCCATTCAACCGGATGATGGTCCGGAGTGACAGCTCTACATGGGTTTATGCGCTGGATTCGGGAGCGGCTGAAGACTTGCCTTACCAGCCGCTCCGAACTTTGGTATTGGCGGTCTACAACCGGATTCGAACGCGCAAGTTTGACATCCGAGGTTCTCATGTGAGGGGGCTTGACAATGGACGAGGAGACGGCTTGTCTCGAGACAGCGTGGCTACATTACGAAAAAACTTTGGCAATCACCTTTTCTACTTCGATCCACCACTTTGGCTCATTGGTGCGTACGAGGTTTGAAATGCCTAACGTTCATTTCGCCGCTCGCCCTCGCCCAAACCTCCTTCGACCTCGACAACCTCTCCCACCAATTTCCGAACTCATCACCTATCGCAATCACCTTGTACATCATTCAATCGACGCCTCGACTCGAGCTGGCTACGCTGGACACTACAAATCGTGGCTGGCGTTTGCTTTACACTATGGCTTCGAGCCGCTCCCTACGGAGCAAACTCTGTCTCTATTCGTCGCCTGGCGCTGGTCCCACACCGTCTCAGTAGCCCAATGTTTATCAGGACTGGCTTTCTTCCTCACCCCTCTCATGATCGACCCTACCTTCGCCGCGATTCGATACTCGTCACTCGTCAGAAGAGCTCATCGTGGTGGCGCCAAAACTCGCGAGCACATCGTCAAAAAGGCGCTGCCATTACCGTCGAAGGGTGTGGATGATCTGGTCAAAGGAGTGATGGCGCTGGAGCACCCGTCCTACGAGCAACTCTTGTTTGCCGCGATCATCGTCATATTATTTTACTGCTGTGCGCGTGGAGCCGAAGCGACCATGCCCGACAATATCGCCTATCGAAACCCTCGGAAATGGGTTCGAAGGTCGACAGTCGTCTTGGATTCGACATCTTTCTCGGCTCGGCTTCCTTACCACAAGGCGGACCCCACATATAAGGGTTCGCAACTATACTTTCATGCTTCGCAGTCGGGAAAGCGAGCCTTGGACCTCGTTCGTCGGTGGCTTCACGCTCGTGACCGTCTTTTTGGAAATAAGGGTCACCTATTTTTACGGGACAATGGAACGGTCCCGACTCGCTCTTGGGTAGCTCGCAAGCTCAAGAAATTCTTTGGTGATGAGTTTTCACTCCACTCACCGCGACCTGGAGGTGCGACGTTCTATATCCTCTGCGGTTGGGCAGAGGCTACAGTTCAGCGTATGGGACGCTGGAAAAGCGCAGCATGGAAGGAATACATTCGAATCAACCCGGAGCTTCAAAAGGCGCTCATCGCATCCGAAGGACGTCGTTTGGCTACGTCTCGCGCGGCTCGTCGCAGACGCTAGTCTACATTTTCCCTTTGCCGACTTTTTTCTCCCGCCGACCCACCCTTCCACTCAACTCTCGATCATCATCTTCCGAATCATCTAAATAACACAATACCGCCTCGAGTTTTCATTTTCAATATATTCGGCGTTTCAGCTATAAACCGCCTTCGAAGGTTTTTCCGCCTTCAAAACATCTGCCACCGACCGCGCTAAAGTTGTTCGATTGTCATCAACTCACTTGCGCGAATTTGGACAACACCAGCGGTCGGAATCACACGCGCGCTTTCACACGCGCATCTTTCGTTTCTGGATGCGGAGCCTCGCTCATCACGCAACATCGACGCGACGCGTTCGATTCTACTTGGAAAGGCTCTCGATTGCATCAGAGCCGGTGCCTGGAAGAGTGATCCTCTTCCAGCACTTCTTCCTCCTCCCCTCATCCAGCGCCTGCCGACAACGACCAACTTCGAGTGCCAGCTTACCTTAATCAAGTAAGCGACTCTACCAGCGACTTGCTTGTCCTGGCTAACCCAAAGTTTGTTGCAGAAAGCCCTTCTCAACCCGGTCGTTCTCAGCAGCTTCGAGCAATCGCCGTTCTGCTAGGCAAGTACAGCAGCTGGCGCCTTGCTGGCTCAGCACGCTTACTTCGTCTCTTCTTCTCCTACAGCTTCAGCTCGGTCGATTGCACCAGCCCTTATTCTGTACGGACACGCGGAGCTCTCCGCATCTCAAGGTTGGATAGCCTCGGTCGAGATAAGAGCTCAAGCTGACGCTCTCCGCATGGAAAGTCGGAAACACAACTTTTTAGGTCCCCCGCCCGCCGTCCCTTAATTTGTTTCTGTTCACTATCTAGCATTCGCGATGAGTACCCAGTAGAACCGCCTCGAGTTTTCATTTTCAATATATTCGGCGTTTCAGCTATAAACCGCCTTCGAAGGTTTTTCCGCCTTCAAAACATCTGCCACCGACCGCGCTAAAGTTGTTCGAATGCGCATTAGCAGACAAACTCAGGTTTGATGCCCTCACGTGGCGCCAGACGTCATCCCGATTGCCGTCGACTGGCTGTAGCGAAAGGCGAGGCCTCATCACCGGAGAGCCGCCTCAGATTGTACACTCTAACGTCCTGCTCGTTTTGAAGAGGGGCCCACTCAGTTTGGCTCGCTTTGAACGTTTCCGTATCAAGACGTAGCCGCAGTTGGCGCCTCCAGACTCGACTGGAAGTCACTTCTCGACTGATTCTCGAAGCGTGTGGGACCGTGAGCCGGGCCCAGGAGGATGGTGACGAGGCAGAGGTCGCCGACGATGAGAAACTCGGAGAGAAAAATGGCGCAAGTGACGGTGAAAGGTAGGAACGCGCACGGAATCAGGAGTTGTGGTCTTGATCCCTTTGCGCGGCCGGCAGCCGGGCCTTGGTCGCACCTTACAACATCACTCGTAAGTCAAAGAAAAGTATGGGAGAACGTTTGAACTAAAGTGGGTGATCTTATGAAGACCACTTCGTGTACAAATTCGGCCTCTGGAGGAGCTCGATGACACTCTGGGGTCGTCCCTCGACAGTCGATACCCCTTCTCAGCTCCAACAACGCCAATGGCTACCAAGAGACATACCCGATCACATGGTGACCCACCCGTTGCGGTATCGCTACCGCTAGCGCCACTTCCAAGGGCATCAGCTGTGAGGTCAGCGAACCACGTCAAAGTCGCGCCTCCGCCCAGGCTCCCGACGCCCACAATACCCCACCCACTTCTCCTCCTTGCTCCTTTCAATGTCGTGAATGATTCTGAGCCGGATAGGAACTCGGATCTTGCTTCGCAGGAGACGGTTACGTCACACTCGGCGAGCGATGCTGGATTCGACGCGGAGAGCAATGTGGGGGAGGCCTACAATTATTCGTCGGGAGGCCGTCAGATTGAGCAGACTTTCGAAAGGTGGACGCTGGATGAGCTGGTAGAAGCGTTGGAACGTCGGCAGAACCGAGACACCTCGACACTCCAGGTCTTTGCGGTACAAATTCCTCCAGGTGACAAGCAGAATGCGGGATTTATGAAGGACAGTCGATGGGTATGCTTGAGCTGCAGAAATACGTTGATTCGAAGCGCCTCAGAAAAAGAAAAGGACGGAGTGCCCTGGCCAAAAATGAAACGGTGTGTACTTACTACTTGCCTCGGGCCTCGTCGTTTCCCCCTCATTGCTGACCAACACCGTCCCCAGGCATTTCCTTTCATCTTCCGAGCCATGCGGGAGTTATTCACAAGCAAGCACTATGCTTCGATGGTCGAAGGATTTGCTCACTCCCGGCTCGCTGGATGTTCTCAAACACCTGATTCCTACGGTGTCGTGAGTTTGAGCTTTTTTCATACTGCACACGTTGCTTAAAATGAGTTCACACTAGTGCTATCAATGTCCCCATCAAAGTTCGAGAAGGGGACATCCGTCGCCCCGCCCCCAGAGCTCTCTCGAGACTGAAGCGGCCCCTTCAACGCGAGGAGGTCAGTGAGGACGCCTGGTGCTACAATTACAGGACCTGACCATAAAATTCATAGTCTGCTGATTCGGATCCTGAAGTGGCCTCACCTATTCCCGACGTCGAATTCTATCGCCGGTTCGACGAAACCGGCTTCGCAGCGCGACGCCGACTGGCCACCAATTTTCTCGCCGACCACAGCGACATTTTCGGATGCGGCGACAGCGACAATCTCCTCTCCTCTCCACGTGCTCAGTTCCAGCTCACCCCCATCATCACTTCCTTTGGCGGCTTCAAAGTCACGCCAAAGCTACTTCGAACCGTCGTCGCACCTGTCGGCTGGCTCGAAGACATCGGTCTCAATGCCGCTCTTTCCACTTTGAATTTTCTAGGCGGCTGGTTACCTGGCGTCCCGAAATGGGATAGCAACTTTTATGTTTTGCCTGTGACTTGGACGCAGCTTAATGCGGGGTCAGCTGATGTACATACACCCCCGTTATGTTCATTTTCATTGTATGTAGAGACCTGCTGACATACTTTGGTAGGTCCAACTATCTTCTTGTGATTACATCATCGCACCTCTAAACGTTGATGGCAATCACTGGCTTTTTGTCGTCGCCACTTTGGAAGACCACACTTTCCGAGTCTACGACAGTTTGAAATCTATCCGCGTGGGGAAGAGAGTCATAAAGGTGAGGGAGTTCCTTCAGACATAGGCTAAAAATGGTCGCTCACCACTCGAAAACACAGAAACTGATCGACTTCCTCACCGCATCGTGTGGCAACGTCGACCTACCCGTTCCAGCTTACGAGACCTGGGACCAAATTCCATCAACCGTGAGTCTCAACGTCTCGAATTGATTCTTTGGGATGCTCTAACGTCGCTTCTTTGGCCAGCCCGATACTTACACACAACAAATCGACGGCTCCTCCTGCGGCCTCCACACCTTCTTCGGCTGCGCCCAACTCGCTCTACATGCCATCAGCCGTCGCGACAACCCCACTCTACTCGTCCTCCCCGAGTTTACCCCAACCTTGAACGTCGAAGAGGCTCGCCGCGATCTCCTCGACATTATTCTCCACATGCGCATGCCACAAGACCTACGTCAAAGACCCGACTCTATCTATCACAGTCGGCCGACTTTGAGGTCGTTATGGGAAGAGCGAGCGGGGTCACGATCTTCCACGCCATCTACTATCGGGAATGATGCGGACAATGATGGAGCGGCGTCTTCGGGGTCGGACTGGTCTGCAAGTCCCGCTGCAGAAGTGACTGGAACGGCGTCGCGGAGGAGCGTCTCGCCGTTGACTGTTGCTTTTGATAATTCGGTGACGCTGGAGTCTGTAGAATAGTAAATTTAGTCACTTGCAAGCTAGAGTATGTGTCAACAGCTCAGTATCCGCGTCAACAATTCCGTATCCGTATTGGACGGTCGAAAAGGCGTCCTGATGCAGTGGATCTGCTCACCATTCAGTAGTGACAGACGGTTACGCTATACAAGCTGACCCATCAACAATATCTGACGAGACACGTATTGACTAAATAAGGCAATTGAGAGAGCGTCCACAGCTTTGAGCTCGTTCTCGGGATCCACCATTGATTCGACGCTGCAAGTCCAAACTCCCGAAAGCCGTATCAAAGTAATGGGCTCGAGAGCTGTCCCGAATCATTCGAGAATGTCAGTCATCCCAGAAATCACGAGAGGAAGTGTCAATTGACGCGCACCACCAGTTTGCCTCTGTTGTGAGGCGCCCCCCCAAAAAAAGGAAGGCCACCTTTGAAATTCAAGGAGACCCTACAAGGATTCCCAACCGGGGAGTCGAACCCCGTTCGCGGCTGTGAGAGAGCCGAATCATA
>JASZXU010000402.1:0-22882 GCA_035521515.1 Phenoliferia sp. Uapishka_3 | reverse complement strand
GGGGGATGTTGAAGAAGGGAGGGGTTTTCAAGTTCGTCTTTGGACAGAGAGCGAGCTGATTGGGAAACGTGAGAGATTGGATCAATGGTGTCTGTGGCTTCATCGGCCACCATCATCCCTCCTTTGGCATTCGGTCGTAAGGACTCTGGGTCAGTTGCGGTGTTAAGCTCGGTGGGGCGAGGTGTTTGTGAAGGCTCTGGAGGAAGGAGCTGCTCTTGTGGGTGAGAATTGGTTAGGGTGGTATGCTTCCGGAGCAGCGGCGGCACCCCAGGTCGCAACTTATTTCGGCAACTGAGATGCGGACGCGAAGTTGCGTCTTTCTGGGTCCAAGTTGCTCCGCGCGTACGCCTTTCTGATCTTCGAAGATAATTTTGGATTCATGTCATTTCAACTCTAATCAGACTTCTATCGAGATGGAAAAGACGTGGAGAAACGTTCAGTCGAATCGCAATCGGCAACGTTGGGGAAATTTTTACTCGCTCGAGCTAAACTTTGTTTTTTTTGGGGGGTTCCGTGCTCATAGTACCACAATTTACAACATCTGTGCTTCGTTTCCCTCCTATTCTCCCCGTTCCCATCAAAACCTCTACTCCTTCAAGCTCCCCTCGGCCTCTCATTCATCAATATCATTTTCCTCTCGTTTTGCATCCTTTCCTTTCAACTCAATCAAGAAGCTCTCCTTGGAAGAAGATGAGAGAGATGATTGTGGTGCCCAAATTTCCCACGCGAAGGCCGGGCGAATCGCCTAGGTGTCTTCCTCACTCGATCTTCCAATACCTCTTTCATACAAATCAGGCTATACAGCAACATCCACTCTCCTTTCGCTTACTTCCGTCGTCGTCGAACACACCACTAACCATCCTCTCACTCCCCAACATTTTCTCCCTTTCCTTCTCTCTTTCCTCGACCAACCTCTGCTCATCCCATGCTTTCATCCTCTTCTCAACTTCCAAAGTCGACAGTCTCTTTGATTTTTGCACAGAGTACCTTTTCAAATATTCTTCTCCCAATTCCGATTCCGATTGAAGCGCGAGGCTCGAGTCATCGATTTCGGCGTCGACATTGACGTCGGTGTTCAGGAATGGATGTTGTCTTATTTCTGTCAGGTAGGACGAGCTTTCGGCTGTAGTATAAGTCGAGGTGGCGACAGATTGCTCGAAGGCGATGGACAGGGTCCTGTGAGGAGGCGAGGGGCGTCGAACGCCGGACGGAGCCGTGGGGGGTGACTTGGAGCTGAAGGAAAAGCGGGGTGAGGTTGGCGAGGGAGAAGGAGAGCTGGAAGGTGAAGAGGGAGAAGTGGGAAGAAGAAAGACGGGGTAGGTGGAGACTGTAGTAGACTTGGACCTCCTCATCGTAGTGTTGACGTGACGTCTGCGTGGGATGGATAGCGAAGCGCTGGGACGTGGCTGTCAAGGTCCTTAGCTGTTCACTGGGCCTGGAGGAGAGCAGAACGGTGGAAGTGTGCTTCGGGGTTAAGAGAAAAGGTGAAATAGATTCCCCTGTCGGTTCCGGCTGGCGATCTCTAAAAGCAACTGAAAGAGATGTGTGTGCGATGTTGCAACTCGCGGCGACTTGCGACTTCGAGGCTTGAGCTCGGATCTTGTTATCGGTATGCCAGGGTATACCTCCTCTTGATTCTGACTGGTGAGAGTACATTTCGATATTACAGGAAATGGCAAAAGGTCGGCAAGAGTGTCCTGAGTTTACCCATACCCATCGACGATCCCACGGCGCAGACAGCTTTGCGTAATTGACCGTCAGTTACTGTGGTTTATACACCAAACCTGCAGTACTTCCAGAAAAGGCTTTCTAACCCATCTCTACCCAGCTCTGAAGGTCCCGTCAGTCGGCTTCATCCTTGTCGTCGAGCTTCCTCCCTCAACCGCTGCGAAACCTGTCGCCTTTCCTCCCCTAAACTTTGCCACTGTCCATCGCGGGCCGGATTTTTCCTTCCTCCACCACTGACACCAGGCTTCTGCGACGAAACTTCCCTCTCCACCTCAGAAACCTCATCGATAACTATTGCTTTGCGGCGGTGCGTGGGGTGGAGTCGTGTGAGGGATGATGTGAGTGTCGGTGACGTCTCTCGTCGGATGGAGTTTAAGTATTGAGAGTGAAAATGTTGAGCGTTTCGCGGAGAGAAATGTGAGGATTGCACGCGGAAGGGCGTTGGAAACGGGCCAAGGTGTGAAGTTGGTGAAGACCTGGCGGTGGCGCTGGAGGGGAGGTCGCGAGTAGTGTCCATACTAGATGTTGAGTTCCGGTGAGTGCTTGGCAACGATTTCCGACGAAGGGAGGTTGGGCGGTGGTAGTGATACGGCTGTGTGGGCGCACGAGGTATTCGCAAGAATGGCTCGATGGATGTACTGTTGTAGGAAGGGAGTGAAGTAAGGTATTCGGAGAGGTTTTGTACCCTCCACCCGACTTCACTCACTAATCCCCGAGCTCCGGGTCGGAGTAACGACTGTCTCGAATTCGACAAACCAAAGTTATCCAGAGTCATGGCAAAGGATATTCGAGTCGCAAGAAGCGGGCCTATCGAAGGCCAAAGCGCATATATCGGAACCCTGTGTGAAACTTTTGTGTTAGGTTGCAGGGAACAAAAGAATGATTTTCGTGGACATAAAGAACCGACTTACAATCCGGGAATCGGTGCCGTTGAAATTGTTAAAGCAAATTAGTATGCGATGGCACGACGGGCTTCATCCGGCCAAATCCTGTCCAAATGGATGCCCGACTCGCCTAGAACCCCTTTTCCAAACACCTATGATCGCTCGAATCAGCGAGAGCACGATACTCAGTCCTCGAAAATACCTCAGCCACCTCTGGGTTATCAAAAGCTGCTTGCCTTCCATGAGTGAATTGACTGCTGGTGAAGACACACCGAATACTACGGTTCACTCCTCAAGAGCGAACTGTATTTGATGGATGACAGGTTGTATTTTTACTGGCCACCGCAAGACTGCGAAGCTGGAGTCAGCTAGAACTTCCTCGCCGCGGTACAGTCACAGTAAATCGCACCTCACTACACACTACATCGTCGCCCGTAGTAACAAACTCGCCCTCGACCGGCAATTCGCTGTGACTAAAGAAAACCCCACTTCGTCCAACCTCCTCTCTCCTCCAGCCAAAGTCGCAGCGGTCGACTTTGTCGGCACCAAAAACAACTCGTCAGCAAAGAGATCAAATACTAAACTCCTACCGTTTTCATCCCTATCGGGAATAATATCATTGACCTCGAGATGCTCTCGAATAGCAGCGAGAAAAGGAGAACAACTCTCTTTTCCAGCGGTATCGCCAGGCCAGGCTTGGAGGGCTCGACGAAG
Organism: Phenoliferia sp. Uapishka_3; assembly: GCA_035521515.1. Taxonomy (NCBI): domain Eukaryota; kingdom Fungi; phylum Basidiomycota; class Microbotryomycetes; order Kriegeriales; family Kriegeriaceae; genus Phenoliferia; species Phenoliferia sp. Uapishka_3. The sequence goes on along the minus strand of JASZXU010000402.1, from coordinate 19,556 downwards.
CGGCTCAATTCCGCCCGAATGTCCGTCGATTCGCAAGAGGGTATTGTTTGTGGAGGTGGATTCCTCACGACCGGACTCGATGACTTTTTCGGCTATGCTGAGGCGTTGACAAAGGATGAGAGGGGGAGTGGACGACGCCCTTAGGTTGTAGGGAGGCATCGAAAGTTCAGGAGATAAAGCTGGGCTGGAGATTCGGATGCACTCGAAGGAACCTTCGGGCCGATTTTCTGTAATCCAGGCAATCCTGTTTGCTTGCTCAGTCAGATACTTGGATTGAGGTCCGAAGAGAGGGACGATCAGGACTCACTCGAGAGGTACCTTTGTGACGCGAATCAACGGCGGCAGCGTATCTCCCACCAAAGGTACGGCCCTCCTCCGCTTTCCTTCGTTGTAGTTTTCACTAAAAGTGTGCCACTTCCCCAACATCCTCTCGAATTTGTATTCCCCTCTCGTCAAATTGTCCATCGAGATTTCTCGAGCGTATCCTAAAGCATGTAGTGCCTCGACCTTTGATTGCGCCTCGAGTTCGACCGGTTTCAGAGCCTTTTTTAACTCAGCTTCTAGGCGGGTAAGTTCGAAATATTGTGCGTCGAGCAGAAGGTTGCGAAGCGCTGCAGTGGCGGTCATAGTTGTGGTCGCTGGAAGGGGTAGTATGCTGTACCCGGAAAGGAAGTCCAGTATGTATTGAAAGAGGATGGGAGAGCGGTCACAGTTGATGGTGCGAGTGCTGGACTGATTCGAGTTCCGGAGTCAGCATATCAATTTCAGGGCGTCGAGGTTGTGACGCACTTCTTCCGAAAGTTCTGTAAAGACGTTGGGAGAGTCATAATCGCATTGGTCGTGCGACAGGATGAACGAAACGCCTTGTAATATGACTGTGATGCTCAAATTGGCTGAGCCGCTGGGTGGCACTGCGCGTGAGGAAGAGTGAGCGTCGGTCTGACATCAACGAGGAGAGGTGCGTACTCGTCGAGGCAAGAAGAAAGGGTGAAGAAAGACTGGGACGCGTCTTCGCGCGTTGCGGTGTAGGAGATTTCACAGTGAATCATCAGCTCGATCGATATTCTGATACCGAGCCGCGAGGATGACATCAAGAAGATAATCAGGCAGGCGGCGTCCACAAGAAGGAGAGGGCGACGATTGAGGTTGGTTTTCAAGGACTGACTACGAGTGCATTGTTGAGACGTGCCAATGTTTCTTTGCGTCCCAACGTCGCGATTGTGGCCGCAACTCCTGCTCCGACCTGCCGCACAATACAGGTCAGCGCGTGCGAAGAAGATTTTGGAGTCGTGACTACTACCTTTTGCCCTGTCAATGCGTGTCGTAGCGGATTCATGACTTGTTTACTTAGGCGTCCCTCCTCAGATGCAACCAAGATGTGAAGGGCGTCCTGGATCGACTTGGAGTCATCCTCCTCGAAAGCCTCCTCTGGGAGGCTTTCCAGGACGACAATCGAGTCTCGAATGGACCGACCTATCACAAGAAAAAAGTGAGTTGGGAAGTCGGAAAGATTTGATGTCGAATTTGACTCACTGTAGACTTTAGGCTCTACCGACTTCAGCAGCTGCTGGGCTGCGGGCGTGTTTAGATTCGGCTTGGTGAAGAAGTAGGCCCCAAGTTTCGGTACATCATGAATGGTATGGATTCGCTCCTGTTCAAATCACATGTCAGACACATTTCGAGCCCTGACAATAAAGGAAGAGCGGCACCTTCAGAGCAGCAATTACTCGCGCAAGGTAGCCGGAAGTAAGTATGTCCCTGGAAAGAAGTCCATAGCATAAGAGAGGTAAACTTCATATAGCCTGTTAAAAGCTCACGTATCGATGCCGGAGGAGGAGAGTATGACCCTCAACTTGCTTGCGAGTTCTTCTCTTCCAGCTTCGTTCCCGCTCTCGACCTTGAGCTGAATGTGTGACCGGTTCAAAAAGTCGAGTTTTGACGGTGACATCGTCGCACGGTTCTTGTTGATGCCTTCAATTGAAAACTGACAGGGATTCAAAGTAAGCCAGAGGCGAGATTTGAAGCTCGAAGAACCTACCGCGTTGATCAACTCCTTCAAAGTCATGACCTCCGACGTTCCATCAGCAAGGGCTGGACTCCAGCCCATCAAGGCGACAAAATTTAATAGTGCCTCTGGCTCATATCCGCGAGTCTGCAATGTGATACGTCAGATTAGAAGGTCGGAAAGCCGCCCAAGACTGAAGCCGCACGATATAGTCCTCAACGCGCACGTCACCGGCTCGCTTGCTGAGCTTTGTACCATCAGGATTAACGAGAATAGGCATGTGCGCGAATTGTGGAGGTGTAAGTCCCAGCGCAGCGTAGAGCGCCAAGTGCTTGGGGGTTGAAGGCAGCCACTCCTGAGCGATGTGTCAAGATCCTTCGTTAGGCTGGTGTGCCAGGAAAATGATTGATAGGTTTAACGCACCTCGCCGCGAAGAACGTGCGTAACGCCCATCTCATGGTCGTCCACAACATTTGCAAAGTGGTACGTAGGCAGGCCGTCTGACTTTCGCAAGACAAAGTCTTCAATGGGCAACGTGTCATATTTGATCGCGTCGTACACCAAGTCATTCTGTGTAAGTCCCTCGGGGCTGCTCTGTTGCGTGAAGAATTATGAGCAATATTTATCGCTTTCAGGGAGAGATACTGACTTTGAACCGGACGACGCTGGACTCGCCCTTGCCCAGACGCTCGACCGCTTCTTCCAAAGGCACGCCCAGACACTTTTGATCGTACGTAGAGTTTGACCCGCTCTTTTGTAGGACTTTTCGCGTGGTGGCGATTCGTTCCGGTGTACAAAAGCAATGATACGCTCGCCCAGCCTGCGAAGATCGCTTCAGCTTCGCAGATCATGGAAAAGCCAGCGTGGTTTCGAATCACGTACATCGATCAGCTTCTGCAAGTAGCGATCGTAAATCTCCTTTCTTTGAGATTGAAAGTAAGGTCCTCGTCCACCATCTTTACCGGGCCCTACGATACCAATGCCTTTTGAGCGGAAAGTCGGTAAGATGAAAGGAGTAGCGCGCACCATCATCGAAGTCCAACTTTGCCCATTCCAGCGTCTTCAATAGTCCTTCGACTGCTCCTTCCACATATCGAGCCTGCCGCATGTCGTGTTAGCCTTGTTTGTATCCTCTCACCACGGGCAAGCTCACTCGGTCCGTGTCCTCTATCCGCAAAGTCCAAGTCCCTCCCGTCCTTCTTGCGAGAAGATGATTGAAGAGGACAGTACGAAGTCCTCCTAGGTGCAGGTGACCTGTTGGAGAAGGTGCGAAGCGTACGTGAACCTTGCCGGTAGACTGTGGTTCCGACGAGGTCGTATATCGCCTAGAGACTGGCCCAAGTCGAACATTGAAGTTTGAGAATGTAGTGCGATGAAGAAGGTGGGGCTCAAGCAATCCAAGCGGGAGCCGACCGAACGAGATCATTGTTGGTGAAAGCAAAGCACCGGCAGCTCGAACAACATCTTTTGACTCCCAACACCAGTTTCACTTTTGCAGAGACGCCATCATACACGATGCCGAGTCGGCTGAGGATGAAGGACTCGCCAGAGGACATCGAGGCAGTCCTCAAGGCAGAACGAAGAGCTCGAAGGAAGCGGCGACGGAAAGAGGAGCGCCACCGCTCGAACGACTCGATGACTCCACCTCGAGCACCTCCGCCAAACTTGTACGACGATGCAGGATTTGACGAGTCATCTCTACCGCCGGATCAAGCTGTCAAGCCCGAAGTGTGGGTCGACAAGCTCATGGACGCCGTCGAGAGCGATTCGGGTCCGGGCTACTACGAGGACTTGATGTACAGCCGGCAGAACGCGGCCGCATTCTCCTATGGCGGAGCAGCAGGCGTGGCTATGGGTGCTGGAAAGTCTGGATTGGACGCCATGGATGAGGAGGAGTACGCCGAACATGTGCGCGCAGGCATGTGGCGTCGCAAGAACAAGGACGAAGCAGAGCGGATAGAGGCTTTGGAAAGAGCTCGCAAAGCAAAGGAGGCGAAGGAAGCTATTGAAGCAGAGAAGCAGCAACGCGTCGAGCGGGAGAAAATTCGCAAGCTGGAGGAGAAGGCGAAGCAACGCAACAAACGCGACGAACTCGAGGCAAGGGAGCGCTACGACAGCGCTTGGAAAAAGCTATTAGCACCTCCTCGTGCTCCTCCACCAGCGGCTACTGTTCAGCCCCCACCGTCCACCACAGAGCGTTCCGAGACGGATGTGCCTCCCGCTGCGTCGTCCGCCCCACCACTACCTCTGCACCCGTATCCTTTACGCTACACCGATTTTCCATGGCCACTATTTTCCAACGTTCCCTACCCTCCTCTTTCCTGGCCCTCCGAATCGGATGTCACTGCGACTGCCATTTCGACATTCCTACTCTCGCACCTAGAACCCGCGGCAAAAAAAGGCGCCCTTCGAGCTGCCGTCCTCGCCTACCACCCAGACCGATTCGACAGGCTTGTTTCGAGAATACCAGAGGAGAAGGAAGATGTCAGGGAGCGGGTCAAGGAGTTGGGCCTCAGAGTCAGTCAAGTGCTGAATGACTTGCTCAAAGCGGCAGCGGTGTAAAGAAGCGAAGCGAGCCACGGCTCGTCCGCCTGTGGTGTTTCCTTTCTTGTTATCAGAGATCGTGTTCTATTTCTGCACCGAAGCATGGTTGGTTCGGCGACATTTGCGGAGCTAGCGAGAAGTACGAGGGATTTTTAAAGAGGTGAGCTTTAGTGCGGGAGGGAGGATTTATAAAGTCTGGCCAGGTCAAGCCAGGTGAGCGTTAGACGTCCAGAAATTCCTCCTGCTTCGCCCTGATCTGACTTCCCTCTACCGCCGAATGGTCTTGGCTCGAACTTAGGCATGCATCTCGCAGCGAATTCGCGGCGTTTCTGAGTCTGGCGACCTCAGCTCTTCGTGTGCGACCGCTCGATGTGGCTCATTCTGGCCCGGTCAACATTGCTCCCGGAAGAGCAGTCGGAGGTTGCTACAGCGCGGAGAGTCGTTGTAATAGCTCGGATGATCACGGGTTCATCTGTCAGCTGTACGGTCCAATACATTCCTCGGAAACGTCGGCGCGAAGCCGCATCCCTCTAAACTTTACCCCGCTCCGGTTCGCTCTTCCTATGTTCGTTATTATTCATCACTGCTTACTCCTTTTTAAATTTCTCCCGAGCAGGTTCGAGGCCCTCGCTGAAGGGCACGTCTACCAACTCCGCCTGTCGCCGGCAAATACGCTCCTAAGTATGCCTTCGCCACTCTTCGTATCCACCGCAAGCTCCCACAAGCCATCCCAAGATCCCGAGTCACTTCCTCTCGTACCAAATTCATCATCACCATCGTCTTCCTCATGCCCAACTCCAACGTCCCCCTCGGACCAAGCGATAGACTACTTCCAACCACCTCGCCGCACACCTCTCTCGAGCCAGCTGTACAAGGTTCGCTACTATGCAGCCATCCTGATGGCGATAATTTTCAGCCTTGTGGCTTTCCTTGTTGGACTCAGCATCAGGAGCAAGGGAATGAAGAGTTTGGAAGGGGAACTGGCGCAATGGAAAGTTGGAGAATGGAATGGCGTTGGCGGTGCAGAGGGCATGTGGGACCAAAAGCTTGGGGACGGGGAGAAGCCCGACACATATGGGGGCGAAAATGTATTCGCAAAGTTCCGCCATCACGACGACCTCAGTACTCTCCCTTCATGCGATCCGCCAGCCCACCCCGCCAATCCGGCTACGATTCCCTTCCTTCCTTTTTCCTGTACTCCTCGGACCTTCGGGAGCATCTCTTCCGCCCTTCCTACGTATGTGAAATACAATGGACCGAATGCGACAAATGCGACCTACGAGCCTCTCTTGCTCGACCGTACCGCCCTTTTTGAGGGTACTGGACTTGCCGTTAAGCGGGTTTTGAAGCGGGCAATCAAGTCGCACCTTTACGGGCTGAACAGGCTTGAGGCTCAGGATAATCAAAGCCTGGTGTCCTATGAGGACGAAGAGCCATTCCGCATCTTAGTCTTGGGAGGGTCAGGTGTGTGACATACTGAATGGCATCGACATTCAGCGCTGACCATTCGAAAGAACCTTCTCCCAGTATCAGACTGTCGAGGTGTCAATCGCAAAACAGAGTGCTGGCATGCTCGATTACTGGATTGGTTTCGACGGACGCTGCCCCTCGAAGGAGATCTAGCGACACCAGCGTCTCGCCCGACCGACCTGAGGCGTGTCCCGGCGCATGCTTTAATTAACGGCGCCAAGTCTGCGACTGGGTCTGCTTTCTTCTTCTACTGTTTTGAAGAAGAGATGCGCCATCGTGGATTCGACAAAACTTGGGGCAAAGGACCGGACCTCATCATTCTCGAGTTTGGCGTGAACGACGTTTGGACTCCAGAGGACAGCACATCTCGAGATTTCGGTCGCCTGATTGCCTACCTTCGCACCCTACCTTCAAATCCTGCCGTCATTACCCTTGAATCCGCGTCTCTCAAGACCGCTCTCGAGTTTCCTCTCCCTGCCACTGCAGAATACTACCACCTTCCTGCTGTCCACTTCCACGACGTCCCGCTCCTTTCGACCAAGAACGCGCTCTTCGGAAGCGTCCCCGGCCTACCCTCAAACTCCACCTTGTCCTACCCAGATCTCTTCCTGAGTGACTGGTATCATCCAAATGTGAGGGGACACGAACTTCTCGCCGATACTTTGATCTACTATCTCGAGAAACAGCTTTGCGAAGCGCAGGCTGACTTGATGAGAACGGCGCAAGAGCGAATAGCCGACGTCGCTTTCGAAACTTTTGCTGTGGACCCCAAGCTCGACGTTGGACGTAGAACGGAAGAAAAATTGTTACTTCTGCCAGAGCGACCACTATTCGAGCCATTCCGCCAGTACAAGAAGACACCTTTTGAGGTCGTCAAATCAACCTGCCTTCGCGTGGATCGTACGGAGAATTTAGGCCTGGCGAAGGAGAACATCGGGTGCGTCTTCTTTAGTCTGTAGGCATTCGGTGGGCACAGCTGAATTCCTTGATCAGGTGGTCACGTTTCTGGGGAACTCGCAAGAAGGGATTTCTCGGAGCAGAAGAACCCGGCGCCTTGATAACGTGGGAGATAGAAGTTGGGCCTCGAGGTGAGGTCCTGGTTGATTGGCTCCGCAACAAATCACCGAGACTGGGGAATGTCCTTGTCTGTCAGTGCTCTCATATTCTTGGTGATTGCTGCTTGCTGAACGAGGCTTCTCATCTAGATCTCGATGGCGAGATTGCTACCGGTGTGACCCTTGCTGGCTGGTGGCGATGGAGCTGGAGCATCGGTATTCCCACCATAGTCTTCAGCAATGTCTCTCCCGGGCCCCACACCATCACCTTCGAACTTCTACCCTCAAACATGTCCACCAACCCTTCGCGCGGGACAGCCTTTCGATTGATCGCTCTCATCACAACGTGACACCCCTTCTCGAAAAACTTACAGGAGACCAGGCTTTGGGTAGTATGTGGGTAGACTCCTTTCGTAGTTATTAGCCTTCTATGAGAGCGAAATTTCATGCGAAAGCTTCCCTGCGTGTTTTCTGGAAACTGGTGGAACGGCGTCGCGAAAATTGCTGCAGTCAAGAGTCCGTGAATACCATATTTATGACCCGTACACGCACTTCAACGGGTAGATCCTACTGCTCCTATCCGCAAAGCAGCTAGAATTCTAATATTCGACTCTGGCTTTCGAGGACAGCGGCGCTAAAACGTTTAAACGTCGGACCGGCCGGCCCAGGCCGTCGCCTCCCATTTCCGCCGGCGCTGAGCTTCTTCTTTCCACTGCATCTCCATCCTCGACACCTCTAGACAGCATGCCAACCAAGTTTGTACCTGAAGAGCGACCTATTGTTTCAGCGGAGGACGCAAGGTCAGTCAGCCTCATGAGCTTGAGCTCACTCGACCCCATTCACTTACTTCTGTGCATCACTTGATAGGAACCGAGTTTGGATTTTTGGAACTCCCGTGTCACATTCGGTCGCACCTGCACTCTTTGATGTCATCTTCCCAGCACTTGGCCTCCCGAAATACAAATACTCGACCTCTGACTGCAAGAACTTGACGGACGAGGACGCCTCATGGCATGTAGAAATGGCGGCAACCTACGCACTGGGTAGCTGTGTTACTATGCCCTTGAAAGTGAGACTCGAATGTCGGATGAGATTGGCAGGGTGTCTGACAACATTTCTCTAGCTCGCCGTAATGGAGCACCTCGATATTATCACTCCGCAAGCCGAAGCCATCGGTTCCGTGAACACCACTTACTGGCGTAAAGGACCGGACGATAAATTACTCCACGTCGGAACAAACCTCGATACTGCTGGTGTCGGAAACTCTCTCCTTACACAACTTTGCGGCTTCCCTTCACCGTTTCCCGAGGGCACTCCGCACAGCTTCGCACCTGCCGTCGCCTCGGCACTGATGATCGGTGGCGGAGGTGCGACCCGAGCCGCAATATACGCCATGCACTCCATTGGTCTATCCCCCATCTACCTCGTCAACCGTGATGCCGACGAGACTGCCGCGATTGTGGCACAGTTTTCGGACTGGGACCTTCGACCGCTCGAGTCAGTCGAGGCCGCGAAGGCGGCATTGGCGGAAGGAGATAAGTCTGGAGTAAAGCTGGCGGCAAGTGTAGGGGCAATTCCTTCTATTGAGCCAGTTTCAGACGCGGAGAAGTTGGTGTACGAGATCGCAAAGACCGTCTTTGCGCACAAGTACGATGCTTCGTCGGCGACATCACAACCTCAAGGTTTTCTTCAGCTTCCGAAGAAGCCGGTACACCTTGAGATGGCCTACAAGGTACGCCGCAATATAGTCCTCTTTGATTCACATTACTGACCCTGTCCTGGCCACAGCCACGGATGACTTTGATCCGAAAGATTGCAGATGATCGCGATTGGCAAACAATATGCGGAGTCGAGGTGCGATCTTTCTTCTGGGTCAAAGAATGAATCCTGAGCTGACACTTTGATACAAGGTGGTACTTGAGGGATGTTTCGAGCAATCCTTTGCATGGACGGGTAAGGTGGTAGACTTTGAGACGAGGGAGGCTGGGAGAAAGATTTTACGACAGGAGTAATTTTCGAGGGCAAGAACTCATACACAACGCGCCTCTTGAGTGACCTCGAAGCAGTATAATCTGATTCCGTAATCAGGCTGTGGAGGTGGGCCTTCTCATCGTCTTCACGTGGCAAAGAGTGTCGAAACGAAGGCATGAGAGACGCCGTTGAAGGCGGGAAAGAGAACAGATTACGGAAGTTCAAAGCCAGACCATGGATATAGACCCAACGCAGAAAAAAGTTCAACATACCTGTAGTACGTACTTCACCGTTCAGAAGGTGATAATGGAAGCCATCCTTCCCGAAGGCACCTCGCCAGTTTGTTTGTGGCGGAGCCCCGGGCGTCCTCGCGGGGTTAAGGCGCGTCGATCTTCGACAGCATGGTCCCGTCGTTTCGATTGCTCTCCTTTGCTCTACTTCTGTATCGTCATCAGGCTATTCGTGCTGTGGCACCGACGCGTGTGGGAGAGGTGGCGTTGCTTGCAATTTGCCTTCGTGCAACCGGGCGCCTTCCCCACCTTTGGTACAACAAATCGCCGTGAGAAGGACGCGTAAGTCATTCCCAGTCCCCTCTCCTTTGGCTCAAGTATAGCTCACGCCCATTTAGTAGTCATTTCGCACGTTTGCTGTGTCTCTGTGGCCAGCAACCCGTCGGTTCACAATGCCACTGGTGCTTATCCAAGACGGACAGTAGAAACGTCCACTCGGGCAGTTCTGCTCCCGTTCCACTCTATTCAACTCTAGCTTATGCTTCAAGAAAGTATGTCCCTCCTCACTCCGAGCGTCCTCGAGTAGGTACTGCTGGATTTGCGTCTGCGCGTCTTCGCAGGCGCGACGTCCAACCAACCTTGCGCCCTTCCACTCCACCAGCGCGACCCAAACCCGAGTCAAGCCAGAAGAAAGATGGGTGAAGCTCTTTTGTAGATGAATCACCGTTCTCCTTTATACATTGGGACTGAAAAAAATGCAGGACTTCGCTCGTTGGCGCTGATTGACTTCGGGCAAATGATTACAACAAAACTTCTTATTTTGTTAGTGAGTCACCTCTACAATCACTACAAAAAAAAAAAAGCTTTCTAGATCATTTGCTTACTCTAGGCCTTTTTTAAGCCGACAACTTTTTCGCTCGAAAGCCGGTGATAGCTCGACGTCCCTTCTAGGGGAACAAAGGGCCATGGGTCGGACGCACTCTTTTTTCGAGTAAACAGGCATTCGTGCCTACGACAAAGCGTTATACAGCAAGATATAGGACCGCTGCAAGCACGATTTTGGGAAGTAGGCGACATTGGCAACAGCCTGACGACTGCGCCTCGCGTGCGTGACCCAAATCCTGCACAACGCGACTGTGGCCCCGAGGTTCCTCTCCTCTTGCCTCCCTCCTCAACCAACCCGACGTCGAAGTCCGCACTTCCACTCGCACCGTTGCACGTCCCCCTTCGCAGCTTCGGCCCATAGTGCTGGATCTGGAGGCGCCACTCTTTTCGCTCAGCCGCTCCGCTCGTACGGTTTAAGTGACGCGCACGGCTTGCAGGGGAACGTTGCTGACCACTCTGGCATGCGCAGGTTCCCAGTCTTGCATTACTCCATCTCTCCTTTCCCCACCCTTCTGTTCAGTCCCCGTGCCCGCACCACCTCTACAGTCGACCTGAGCGCGTGCCAAGAATAGCTCGGCGATTCCTCCCTCCCAGCACTCGTCGACCATGTCGAGCCAACCGACGCGAGTTCCGATCGGAACATCGTACACTGACGGCTCTCGATCACCTCTCGTCTCCGTCTCAGAAGACCACTCTCCCTTAAATTCGACGGGAGCGCGCTCGACCGGCACGCAGCGGTATCGAGACGAGTCTAGGGTGCGGAGTGGAAGCGATAGCGGCAGTGGGAGCGGAAGTTCCATTGATCACAGGGGAACACACGCTATCATGACGGGCGAGGTGGGGGCGAATTATGGACCTTATTCGTACGAACCCGTCAGCGCAGGGGGCTTCAGTCCGAAAGCGCCATTCTCACGACCCTCGCGCGATTCATCACTCCCCGCACCTTCTTCTCCGAACTTCCCCCAGTCGCGATATTCAACCCGCATCTCATCCACCCCAAGTCCTTTCGCCGCGCCGCCAAAACCCCCGTCCTCGAACGGCCATTCTGCAGGTCGGGATGGACCACCACCGTTCGTCAGTATAGCGCCTTCTTCGGGAATCAGGGGAGCGCCAGAGTGGACAGCAAAGGATGCCGCGATGGACGACAAGTTACACAACCCCTCTGCGCACGACTCGTTGCGCGATCGCTCTTGTACACCATGGTCCCTGCGCGGTTGGCTCAATATGTCCGCCATTTTCGTGCTCGTTGCTGCACTCGTCAGCCTTTTCGCTGGCTACCCCATCATTCAATTCTATTCACGAGCGAAAATCTCGACGTTTGGCGCATACAACGTCGGAGGCATAAATGCGTCGGGCCAGATCCCCGACATTCCAGGACTCCCCACCCTCATCGACGCCGACACGCCTGCCTCTGCGCTCACGAGGACTGGATTTGACGGCCAGGATTACGTTCTTGCATTCTCGGACGAGGTAAGGATACCAGCTCTTGGTCTGCTTGTGAATCGTGGCTGACTTCCCTACGCTCTCTCTGTAGTTCAACACAGATGGAAGGACGTAAGTTAAGATGTTCTCCTTGCTCCTTTGAATTGAGCTCACCTACCTGTCTTGTTTTTCCCACACAGTTTCTGGCCTGGAGATGACCCGTGCGCACACCTTTGAGCACTTTCTGCGGATCCGACTGAATCTCATCTTTACTTTCCATAGCTTCTGGGAAGCAGTTGACCTTCACTATTGTGCGTCGACACCTTGTCCATCTGGTGCTCCAAACTGACCTCATCACCGATTGTGCTCCAGGGGCGACTGGTGATTTCGAGTGGTACGATCCAGGTAAGTAGTGCCTTCCTCATGTCGAGAAACGATCTTGAAACCGGTTATATAGACGCCGCCACTACGAAAGGCGGAAACCTCGTTTTGAGCATCACAGAGGAGCCAATTCATGACCTGAATTTCCGCTCTGGTATGCTACAATCGTGGAACAAATTCTGGCAAGTGCGAACTCGAAGATGCCTCGAAATTTGCTGACGTTCATGTTGCACAACAGCTTCACTGGAGGCTACATCGAAGTAAACTTAATGCTACCCGGAAGCCCGTCGATCTCGGGTCTTTGGCCAGGCGCGTGGTGAGTTCCAGGTTCTATTGTTGCAAGTGGTATAGCGCAAACACTCACAAGCCACTTCAGGACAATGGGAAATCTCGCACGAGCAGGATATGGAGCTACCACCGATGGAACATGGCCATAGTATGTACTCAATATCTACCTCGCGTGCGAATTTCCGCTGACCCGTTCGAGCAGCTCCTACAACACTTGCGACATTGGAACCCTCAAGAACCAAACAAATGTTGCGGGCACAGGTCCACAAGCTGCCCTCACCGGAGGGTCCACTCTGTATGGTGGGACTGGTGCCTTGTCTTACCTCCCTGGACAGCGTTTATCGTAAGTAGTCGGAACTCACACCAGACGGCGCCTTGCTAATCCACATTTTCTCGTCTTACCAGCGCGTGTACTTGTGCGGGAGGAGATCACCCAGGACCAAATGTGCAGACTGGTCGAGGCTCTCCCGAAATCGATATCCTCGAGGCGTAAGTCGCCAGCGAGTTTGGGTACCCTTCGTAGCAAGCGCTGAGTGTCTCTGCAGACAAGTCTCATACCTCAAGAAGGCGTTCCACGGAGCGGTCTCACAATCTGCTCAATTTGCTCCCTTCGACGATGGTTACGAGTTCCTTAACGCAACTCCGCAGACCACAGTCTACGACGAAGCCAACACCTACATTAACACCTACAAAGTGCGCAGAGCGTTTCGTTTGCATTGTTTCACTGTTTCACTAGAACTTAATCATTTGCATTTTTCAATAGGGTGGAGTCTACCAAGAAGCCGTCTCAGCGGTCACTTACACAGATCCAACGGCGTATGAGCTCAACGGCGGAAATTTTGCTACTGTACGCTCGTTTTGCTTTGTCATGCCCGTTCGCAGCGGGAGGCTCATGACGTTTCTCTTCGTAGTACGGCTGGGAGTCATATCCACACGTCGACAATGGATACCTGACTTGGCAAGTAAGCGATCAGCCTGCTTGGCAAATCACCTCCGCTTCTGTCGGACCAAATGCACCGGCACAAATTGGCCAACGCCTCATCTCAGAAGAGCCCATGGTACGCCTCTTGTTTTTTTACTCTGTTAAGCATGGGATTGACGCCATTAACCTCGCTTAGTACATCATTCTCAACTTGGGCTTATCGTCGTCTTTCCAAACTATCAACTATGCCGATCTCACATTCCCGGCGCACATGCTCGTCGATTACGTTCGGGTCAGCATCTTCTCATGGTCACCCTTGGTTCTCAATTTTTGCTAAGACGTGCCACTTCTCAGGTGTATCAACGCGCCGACTCGCCCAACATCGGTTGCGACCCACCAGGCATGCCCACGTCGAAATACATTCAATCGTGAGTGAAAAAGATTCTGTTAGCTGTATTTGAAGACGGACTTGCTTACACTTTTCTCATCCCACGCAGGCATCTGAACGCCTATTCGAACCCTAATTTCGTACGTCTACTGCACCCATCATCCCGATAAGAAAGTGACTGACGCTCCTTTCCTCTTCATTAGACAACATGGGAAGAGGCTGGATATACGTTCCCGAAAAACAGCATGGAAGGATGTTGATAGACTGATTTGGCGAAGAGACTGGTCCATAGACACTCTGGCCTCAGCACACTTTGATTTGCCCCGCTTCTTCTCATTTATCTCATCCGCATGTCTCCCGCAACCTGTAACCCGCAAGCTGGACTTTTGTACCTGGTTCTTTTGTCGCTGCCACGACTGCTATGAAAATGACAGAAAAGAAAGGGAGGATGCAATCTTCTCGAATCAGCGGGCCATGTAAAGGGGTCAGCGCGTCTCTCAGGGTGATCCCCGAAATCTCAGATCAGCGGCACCAAGTCGCCCCTCTCAACGTCTTCACCCCGTCCATCGGGTCTGCTCGAAGCAAACTCAAATGTCTTACGCGTACGCGCTCGCAAGCTCACATCCGGGGTAACTGATTGGAACTGAGTTTTTGAACGTCCTTGCAACAGGTCACCCGAGGATTCCAGCGCGCAACTCGCAGGCGAGAAGAATGTACCCACTAGGGCGGGTCGACGCAGCGGCGTCAGCCCATGGCTCAAGGTTGGAGTTCCAGTAGCCATCATTGCTGTGATCCTCGCGGCCGTACTTGGTGGGGTCCTCGGCAGCAGGGCCGCCAAGAACAACAGCAACAAAGCTGTTGGCGCGTCTGACGGCAGCTCTTCCGATGGCACCACAAAGTCTTCCAGAGGTTCAGCCACCGGTAGTTCTTCCGGAGCAGTAGCCACAGCCCTGGCAGCACCTGGTGCAGGAAACGTTACGATCGTCCCTTTGAAGGCTTGGGAATGGGGAACCGACAAGGCGATTGGAATGTGTCTCGGGTAAGTGTCATCAAACTTTTTGTCCTCTTCAAAGACATTCACTTATGAACATCGATCTGTTGGCAGAAACTGGCTCGTCCTGGAGCGCGTGAGTCTCTCTTGCAGAACAGCGAGCTTGAGGTTGCGAAGATTCGCGGTTCGTGCGCTGACGGCGTCTTCGGCCCCCTTTCTTCTTCCTCGCAGTGGATGGACGAGGACTGGTTCATCAGTGTGGCCGGCGCAAACTCCTGGGACCAGTGGGACTTCACGTCAGTACTTTTTGTTGATGAGCTAGAACGTTCGAGTTGGAGCTGATTTTCCGTGTGCGAACCAAAGTCAAAATCTTGGAGATAAGGCTGCTGCCGCTTTGGACGACCACTATTCAAGCTGGGTGACGGAAGCTGATATCGAAGTCATGTTCCAGCACGGAGTCAACCAGGTGAGCCATTTGTTAGCTTTGACGTTTTCAACGTTTGGGCGAAAGAGACGCATGCGCTCAGCACACATGAAAGCTCTAACTGACTTTCCTCCTTGTCAGCTTCGAATTCCCACGGGCTTCTGGTCTTGGATCCCAACTGTCGCTGGCGAGCCTTACGTCAATGCCGGCGAAGTCGCGTATCTCGAGAAGGCCATGGCTTGGTGTCACGCCAGGGGAATGTATGTCCTCATCGATCTTCACGGTCTCCCTGGATCGCAGGTAAGTACTTCTTTCTTCCACCTCGAGAACCCGATCAACTCACTCTCGTCAAATTAGAATGGCGAGGAGTCCTCCGGTCACAACGTAATTAATTGTTCCCTTCTTCCTCAAGAACTATGGAACGTAAGCTCACCCTGGACTTTGCAGACCACCTCTCCAGCTTGGTTTGGAAACACGGTCAATCAAGGTCGATCTGACGCCATGGTCTTGGCCGTCTTGGACTTCGTCGCAAAGTCGCCCTACCGCTCTGTCGTCGCTGGGTTGGAAGGTGCGAAATTAACGACCTCTGACTGTTTTCCGTCGATTTTCCTGACTAACACCATTATTATTCACCAGTCATCAATGAACCTCGCCCCTACACGCCTGCCCAGTACACTGAGCTCTCGGACTACTATTCAAGGTCGTACACGGCCATCCAGGCGTCGGCTTGGCCAATCACCATGTTCATCCATGGGGCTGTAAGCCTCAGTTTTTTCAATGCCGCAGAAAAGTCGAACTGATGGACGGTCATTTGGCAGTTCATCGCGAACCAGTTCACATACTGGTTGCCATTCGTCAGCGCTCGTGTGACCAACCCACCGAGTCTCGTCTTCGAGGATCACCCGTACCCGGGAAACTTCCCCATTCAAAACAACACGTAAAGCCAATTTATCCCTCTCACTTGATTATTCGTCTGCTGACTCCGTTCATTCGCTAGCGCCGACATTCTTTCTCAAGTCTGCACTGCTGGTGAGTTTTGACTTTCCATTTGTTGCTCTCTCGGCTTTTCTCACTTATTGCTTCATCAACAGCGAACAAATAGTACGCATATGCTCCACAGTATTTCTTGATTGTCGCTCGGTGCTGACCGTCGCTTCATGAATAGCCTCGGCTTCCCTGTGCCCATTGTCATCACTGAGGTATGGTACTCTCACTTGTTCCTCACAAAGCTCACACTAACCCATTCTTTGTTTTCAGTGGTCGGTATGTTAAGAAGTGTCCATAAGGGAGAGTGTGGCATCGATGGCTGACGCTGTGCTTTCCATCAGGTTTACACGGGAGTCAAGACTGCTGCATTCGAGACATCGTTCTATGCCTCGCAGCTTACTACTTGGGCTTGGAATGGAGGTGAGATTCATCGTATCTTAACAAGAAAAGACATCGCTGAAAAACGTCGCTCATCTAGGGAGCCACTACTGGTCGTTCAAGCTCATCCCATCGTCCATCCAACTCTCCATTGGGCTCGACTACTCTCAGTACTCATGGAGTAAGTTTTACTTGCGCTGACGTCTTCGTCGTACCACATTGGACATCTCTTGACTTTGTTGCTTTCAAGTTACACTGGTGAACAACGCGACTGGTACGATCCCAACCCTCGCCTCCGCAAACCTACCCAACGCCACCACGCCGGATAACGCCAATGCTTTCCTCAGTTCCCGTGAGTCGATGAAAGCCACCTCAAAGTCTTACCTTTTCTCACCACTTACGCTCATCTTTTATTGCGAAAGTGACTGGCAATTGTGGCGTCGCTCCTGCCAACACTGCCCCCTACAACACGGGGGCTGTGTCAGCCTGGCTTCCGGAGGCGTCGGCGCTCAGCTCAGCTGCGACCGTAACTTTGAAGGCCACTGGGACAGCCGGAAGTCGTGTTCGACGCAGATTCCAGTCTTGAGGGCAGAGCTGATTTATCTTGGTATGCGTGCGCGAAAGTGCTCCCCGTCTTTCGCAACTTGATTATGGACATTTCTGATAGCGTGTGATTTTTTTGGTGCAACGAACCCCCTTGTTTTATAATAGATGGTGCATAAATCAGGGTCAGGGTCCTTGAATTGGCTCCAATTTGCAAAAACAAGGCACGGCCGAAAGTGAACCCCATTTCCGGCGGCACTCGCGAAAGGACGCGACTGACGTCTTCCGTTGATTCTTGCCCCTCTGACCCAAAAACACACCGTACGAAAACGTTGAGTTTGTTACCATCTCGACAGAAACACGTACCCTCTTTACCACGCCGACCATCACAGAACTAAAGATCTCCCTGTGAACGGCGGACGCACCTACCCACCTCACGTGCCGGAACGTTGACCCTCAGCGCACAAGGAAAGGACGCACAACCTCGACCGCTCGTTCCGTTCCAACTTAACTTCCTCCCCGCTCATTTCCGAATCCGAAAGTCGAAGTCGCATCGTTCACTCCCTTTCGTCCTACCCTCCTGGTCCAACTTTGGCGCATTCCTCCCTTCGCGTCCCACCCCGACCCACGATGTCCCTCGAATCTCTTTCCCCTTGTTGGCGCTTTGTGGAAGGAGATATCAATGCGCCAACTCCTTTATTGGATGAACTTGAGGTAAGTGGTCAGACATGAGAGGGATTGGGCTTGTCGGCAATTGTCAGTGGCGCTGGGTCACGACGCGTACCTTTATGGGAAATGGGGAGCTAACTTCTTCGAATCTGTCCGCAATAGACATTCGGCTGCTTTGAATCCACCCAACACCTCATAGCGGCCTACCTCGCTTTACACGCTCCACCACCTCCACCACCTCCGAGCGCGAATCCGCCACTCTCACCCCCAATCCTCCGACCCATCGTCACATCCACAAATTCTGC
This sequence comes from Phenoliferia sp. Uapishka_3, assembly GCA_035521515.1. NCBI lineage: Eukaryota > Fungi > Basidiomycota > Microbotryomycetes > Kriegeriales > Kriegeriaceae > Phenoliferia > Phenoliferia sp. Uapishka_3. The sequence goes on along the minus strand of JASZXU010000402.1, from coordinate 1,698 downwards.
GCCAACAGTCGACCAAACCCACTCTCGAGCAACTCGAAGATCGCGACCAATCCCTCCCGTACGACCTCTCAGTTTTCCAGCTCTCACCACCGCCGGCGAGTCTCCAGTGGCAGGACCCCGCGGAGTTGCGAAGAGCACTACTTCCATTCCCGGCTTCTTACGAGGGATTCGAACGAATTCAGATTCTCAGGATAGGAAACCGAAACATGTCATCATTACCGATCTGCACAAACGACGTAAAGCATCGGTACCGTCCTCCTTAGTGCTCGTGACGGACACTACGAATATCCTCCCAGCCGTTTCTGTTGGAGGAGGAGGACCAAATTACAGCGACGCGACGTACTACGCCGAATCTCCCTCTTCTTCAACCTCCTACAATTTCCCTTCCACCACCCCATTTTCTTCCAACGATCCACGTCGAAGATCTGCACCATACTCTTTCTCGACGAATTCGACGCACGGCGAGGACTCCTCTGGATCTTCACCAACTTCAACGCGTCAAATTGGTAAACAACGCTTTTTAGGCAGTAATTCTTCTGAGTCGAGAGTGTCGGATGAAGACGGTGATGCGGATGGTGAAGGGACATCGTCTAGCGCGGGAGGAGGGGCACGGTCACCTCTGTCTGGAAGCGGGGGCCCGATATCACCCACGGGGTCTAAGTGGGCCAGAGCTTTTAAGCTCAGTGTTGGTGGAGGAGGCAATAAGAAAGGAAACAAGGCTACAAATCGAAAGAGCTTTGGCTCTGAGACGTCTGATTCGATAGGCGGCGGCGGGAGCGAGGAAGGGTCGACCGGCAGACGAAGTTTCGAAGTCCTCCATCGTCGACGACCAGTGGCTGCCCGAACGCAATCTGCTCACGTCGTAGAAATGTCCAGCGGGAGTAATCTTGGTTCGGATCTGCATGGATTATCAACAGCCGCATCTACCTCGACGCCGAGTTTGGGAAGAATTATGGAACAGTCCGAAGAGGGATCGATGTTGCCGAGGAGTGTTCGACGAGCAGCTTCACCGGATGATGTTGAGCTGCATATTACGACCAGTAGTACCAGTAATACTCCTACGCCTGTTCCTAGTCCAAGTGTTGGACCTACGCCGACTTCAACTCCTCGAGGTTCTCGTGCGTTGGCGATGGATTATAGTCGTCTTGCGCCAGTCGTATCAACTTCACCTCCTCCTTCCCTCCTTTCCGCCAGTCGACCTCTCCTTCCCTCCTCCGACTCTCAAACAACCTGTAAAACAATCGACATTTCCCTCCCCCGCGACCTCCTCTTCAGTCGTCGACGCCGTGGCAGAGGCGGAACGACTTCCTCCTCTGAAGAATCCTGTGATTTCTCTTCCTTATCACTCTCTTCTTTCCCACCGATGGATTCCCCTTCAACGACTCCTCCAACTCCCGATCTAATTCGTTCATCCTACGGCGTCTCCTCCTCCTCCTATCGCCTCTCTCGTTCCGCCTCTCCTACTGCTCTAAAGCGCTCGACTGGAGCAACTTCATTGGCGAGGCGTAGGAGAGATACCTCCGATTCGAACGTGAGTTTGAGTAGTACGAGAGCGAGTAGTTTTGCTTCGAGCGATGAGACGGAGGAGAGTGAGGTTACGGAATGTGAAGCCGGTGAAGGGGAGGAGTATGGGAAAGGCGGTTACGGTGCAGGTGGCGTTGGGGAGGGGGCAGGAATGGAGAAAGAAGGGTGCGGGAG
>JASZXU010000401.1:0-22905 GCA_035521515.1 Phenoliferia sp. Uapishka_3 | reverse complement strand
GGGAAAGAGGGGCGGGGGCGAACGGTGGGTGGGGCGCAGTGGCGAATCTAAATCTCTCGCTAGGCGCACGCGAGAGAGGGCTAGGCTAGACTGGGTGATAAAATAGCCAGGTGGTTCGTTCGTCGAGTTTGGCTCAAAGTGAAGTTTATTTCTGAGAAGGAGGTCGAGAGGGAAGGGGGCTCGAGGGCGAGCACAACTGTCCCACGCTCACCTGCGTCTTGTCAGGGGGGATTAAGTCGCCATTTCCTTCTTTGCATTTCGCTATTTGAGAAGAATCGTTCTTGCTTTTTTCAGAGTAGCAAGACTAGTCCGTACCAGGCTCACAGCAGACGTCGTTGTTCGATCCAATATTCTTCCAAGATAAGCATTCGAACTCCTTCGCGGCCTCCCACCCCTCCAACCAACCAACCAATAAAGATACCAAGGTGATTGTCAAATAAAAATAGAGAAGGCACTTCCGTCCCGACAAGAAACAATCCGTCATTCACATTCTCCTCGCGAGCATGCGGTTAGACTTTTCGATTTGGTACTCCCGGGCACCGCGTTCCACATCCACATTCTGGTCGACGTTTTTGAGGCAAGGGATAAGGTGGCACCTGGTATCGCAGATAGCTGTCAGTACATCTTTGGCAGGCCAATGCAGATGAATTTCGACTTTCCAGATGCCAAGCGTGTGCTCCCAGGAGAGGTGGACGTTGGTCCCGTCGACGCGGTCGACGAAGTTTGAGGAGACCTTTTTCGTATCATGTGAGCCAAATCTTCCAGCTGTTTTATACAGCCTTTCTTCGAAAAACTTACTCTGGGAGGATCCACGCGGCTGGTAATGTAGGGGTTGATGTCGACGAAGTGGAGTCCAGGGTGACGCTGGCAAAAGTGGGCGAGATAGGCGTTGTAGGTCTTCAAAAGTAGACTAGAAAGCTTAGAGTGTAAACAAATCGATTTGGAAAACGTAGACTGACTTTCACCATCTTCCAGCGAGTGTGAAAATCGTGGGGGTGCGAATTGCGAGGAAGTGGAGGGATGGGGCCACCGCCTTCTTTCTGAAGGAGAAGATACTTTAGACGCCAAGACGAGTCAAAAAAGACGTATCATGTGTACCTCGGTATATTTTTGAATGGAGCGCTCGAGATCTGAAGATAAAATAGGCCAAATGGTCAGCGGTCAGCGAAAGACGAGACGGGCGCGGAGGAAAGGTGGAACGTACAGTGGTCGTCAACGACAGGGTAAGTGACGCCGGCGATGTAAAGGTCTTTCAAGTCGGAGCGATGGAGCATAGGGAGCAAGCTCGACTCGAGGAAAGAGGTGTATTCCGAGGCGACGAGGGAAACCCAGTCGGCAGGCGAGAGTGCGTCGCGACCTTTGACGGAGAGCTGCCTGCAGGGGGAGGAGCTTGAACAGAGAGAATCGGGTGTTAGAGCTCCAGAATCCCACCAAAGCCAATTGATGTGGAGGTCTACATGTCCGAATAGCAGAAGCAAGCTTCGAGGTCGGTTTCGTTCAATGTCTGACAGCATCTTCTCGGCAACGCGGAGCTTCGAATAAGGATTTCCAAGGCCCTAATAGTTCAGGTAGCATCAGCGCACAACTTTAATGTACTAAAAGTGGATCTGGAACTACCCTCGCGGAAGCGCCCTTGTACTTCGAAACCCGGCATGCACCAGGGATCAACGTAAAGACGCCACTGAACGAGTCACCGTGAACATCCAGTACGGGTCGCTTCCTTCCCTGTGGAGTACTTCTACCTCCCCTCCCGTAGCCCTGCGTGCTTGGTGGGGGCGGTACATATGGACGGCGAGGTTGACCTGAGGAGAAAGAATTTCCAAGAGGAGGGCGAGGGAGAGGAGGCGAGAGAGGTGCTCGACCTGGTGATGCCGGACGACGAGAGAAATCCAAAGTTGGCGTTTGTGGACGACTGGAAAAAGTCGAAGGTGGCAATGGGCGCTGCAACGGGGAGAGTTGCGATCTTTGCGACGGCGGAGCGCCACCAACTCGTGAAGGTGGACGACCCATTGGTGATGGTGAACGAGGGGGAGGAGCTCTCCACCCTTGATTCATCCTCTTGGCGAGCGCCATGGGGAGAAGAGGAGACGTCAAAAAGAACTTGAACGGCTGACTTCGATCTCGTAGCGTTCAGCCCTCGGAGCTCGTCGCACGGCCCTCGAAAGTCGGAGATGGTGTGATGTCCCACTTTAGAATCGGAAGTGGTACTGGCATTCCTTGGAGACAGACGGACGACAGCATAATACTTGCACTATCAAATGAACCTACTCCCTTACTTCTTTCCGAATAGCGACAGGCCGGTTGCAAGTACGCCGAGGAATAAAATAATCCATCCTGCCCATAGTTCTACATAAACGGCGTGAGCGATCACCATTGAGAAGCTTTGAGGAAAGACGCTTACGATTAAAGCCACTCCCAAGTGCAAGAACATATCCCTCACCTAGCACCGCCGCATCCTTGGTGAACGAGTCCACGTGATTGCCCAGCTGAATTCTCATCGCAATAGTGGCGACGAGACCAGCCACTACGCCGAAAAATCCACTATACACAGCCATCTTCGTGAAATATTCGCGACGGTTCTCCAGCCTGCCAGCGCCGATTTTTTTTACGTGGAACGGTAGGCTTGCGAGGACGGAAGTCCACAGCGCGACTACGCTGAGGAGGATCCCAACGAACATCGCCGTAGGTGCCAGAGGAAATTGATCCGGTAGGTGATCGAGAAGTTCGGAAGGAATGGTAGTGAGCTCGTAGATTGGAGTGAAGATTGGCGTGAACGAGGGACTCTGGCAGAGTAGTGTCTTCGAGGTACTGAGGCGGTAACAGGCGCCTGCGAATGATGTTTTCAGGATAGGCCCTGCTAAGAATCGAATGGAAGTGATACTGACCCATAGGACCGAACACAATCTTGAGACCCGCGACGGCTGTCGTTGCTGAAGAGGTTTCTGACGTCGTCGAGTTCGCGGCAGCGGCTGTCGAGTTGACGCTGCGCTTCCAGCCGGGGAGTTTGAGCATCTTATGATTTCTTCGAATATGAGTTGGTACATCATTGTCGCTCGTCCACCTCTTCGCCATCCGTGTCGACGAAGTGCTCTTGGAAGCTGTGGTGGCGGAAAGCTTTAGGAGATCGACAGAGCTGGTGAACATGGAAGTCGGAGATAGGAATGTGAAGAGGAGAAGTAGGAATGAGGTGATGAAGAGAATTGGGGCCAGGGAGTGAGAAATGTGGTTGGGCATGTTGGCGCGGTGTTGGCAGTGGTGAAAGGTACAGGCGAGCTGGTGGTAATAAGAACAGACAAGAGTTGACGTCGACCGGCGACTGAGGTGGTGGGTGCAGAGAAGGAGGAAGAAAAAGGGATCCGTCACTTATGGGACGAGCCAAGGGAAGCTCCTCTACTGCGTTCCTTTGTCGCGTTGAACAGAGCGACCCGTGCGAAGGACAAAGGCGATTTGAAGCTGCGTGACCTGGCACCAACGAACGCGACAGCCCCGGACATGCACTTTATAAGCATCTCGTCAGCCTAGGATAACTTCTTGAGAATGGAAAGGCTTACGGGACGAGCACATTGGAGCCAAATTGAACGGATTGCTTCGAGATCCTCGTAATCCCTTTTCAACCATAAAATCAGCTCCAATGAAGCCGAGTTTTATAAAGATTCCGCTAACTCTGATTTTGACCTTGGCGAGCTGTTGGGAGGTAGAGCCAGGAGGGGGATGGGAGACAAATCAGTCGCGTCGATCCGCTGGGTAGAGGAAGGCCAGCGCATATGATACTCGCAGGGCACGCAAAAGCTGGTGTTCAAACCGCCGGCGTACAGATTCCTGTAGATCCATAGCATCGATGGCAAGAAGACCACATTAACATATCTTGAGAAAGAGCAGGGCAGGCGTGAGGCGAGCAGGAGGCGGTTGACCTGGCTCGCTAGAGTTGACTTTTGACTGAACATGGAGCTGAGGTCAGAGGTCAGAAGCAGGGGTGCGATTGCACAGGACCAGCCGTCGAGAGCGCTCGAGGTGGGCTGCGTCGCCCGTACTGAGGTGGTTGAGGGTGGTTGAGGTCGGAGGAAGCTGCCGTTGATGCATTGAGTGGCGGGCAACGCGATGGGATCTGTTCGCATCCCACTATCCACTGGCATCAAGACGATCTGACCAGCCGAGTGAATTGATGTTGGGCGAAGGTGGAAGAGGGCTGTCAATTCAATTATGACGTTTTTCAATCAAATAGTTATTTCCTCTTTTTCTGCTCATTTCCCCTGCGCTCAGCCTCGTCCGCTCTTAGTCGGTCGCCCCGCCACCATTCGTGTCAAGATGAAGGAGCACACCTTACGACTGTAAGTCCCCCTTTGCGAACCCAGACGAGCTACCGCTAATTCGCGCTTCATAGGTATCCACTCGCCAGTGCGTCGTCCCCCACACTCGGTCACTGGTGGTTCATCTCAGCGCTGATCCATTTCACGCAGACTACTCCTTCGCAGCAAAGGAAGCTCAGTCCGAAGAAGACTCTTCCGTGAACGCTCGCTTGCAACGTCTGTGCGCCACTCTCATTCTGCCGACGCGAAACGAGCGCAATACTCATGGGAGGTGATGACCCGACAGTGAGAATGATTATGAGCAGCATGGCATGCGCAGGACGGTAAGCGAATAATACTGGGGTCTCCGCGTAGCTTTGTTACTCATTCACGAGATATTCGTGGCAGGTCGAAGGCCTTCTTGTAGTGCACGAGCATGGCCACCCACACGTCTTGCTGCTTCAGGTTGCGAATGCCTTTTTCAAGCTGTGAGCATCTTCGACAACCTCCAGAAATGTCGGATGAACTAAAGTCCGGCGCGGTTCTTCATCAGACCAGGAGATTACCTGCGGCCGGGAGAGGGGGACGTCGAAGGCCTTCAGCGACGACTTGCTATTCGGCTCGGCAATGCTCCGGACTTGAAACGTAGTGAGACCGACGATGCGGGGATGGAACTCGGAAGCAAGGAAGAATGGGAGATATCGGACGTCCTCGGGCAATGGTGGAGGCCAAATTACGAGTCGTTCATGGTTCGTTCCTTGAACATTTGGCTAAAGCGCAAAGAGAAGACTGGCTGACCAAAATTCGTTCCGCAGTATCCCTACGTACCTGCGTAAGATGTCTCGTTTTGGGAAAACTCTCTTTGTTCGAAGCTGACCTCCTTTGACAAACGAAGCCACATCTCGCAACCGAAGGAGGTCAAGACGATGTATCTTGTCCAGCTTCCTCCCCGTCGTATTTCTCTCCTTTTATCAATACACTCTGGATCTCACTCAATCATTTCCTTCTTTCGTAGAGGTTTTGACTGTTCCGTCAAACATGAAGCTACTCGCGATGTGAGATTGGTTCTTGGCGTGTCCTTACAAGATCTTGACCTGATTCACCTTTGCAGTCCTCTTTTCGAGCTTTACGACAATGCTGTCCGGTAAGTCAACTTTCCAGAAACACTGGGGAGGCCAAGCATCGGACTGAGCCTGAGCCTTGTGGCGTTCAAAGTTACGGCCCACTCTTGGCCGCACTTCCCCAACTCCTTTCAAAGTAAGTTTTCATCTTCAGGTGAATTGCTCTTGCTAAGCCATGACTCTCAGGTACACCTTCATCTACGAGCCTTGAGCTCCTTGATGAGACAACAGCCTCTCGCCTTCTTGCAGTTTTGTACTCCCACCCGCATGTTCTACTTTTGTCCGTACCAAGAAAATACCCTTTGCTACTCTTGAAGTTGGCCTGTTTTCCAAATCGAGAGCGGAATCCCTGGTGGCGTGGCGTCTATTTCAAAAGAACTGTACAATGCCGCCGTCCGTCCTGAGATAAGGCCGTGCGCAATTCACACCTGTTTCACATTGAGTCCCGAATAAAGAGCTCGCCTGAAGCATTATTTCGCTGTTGCTATCGGCAATAGTTGATGATTCTCTTCCTCTGGCGGGGAGGCAAGCATGTGCGAGGCAAAGGCCATGGAAGCATGTGCAAATGTTGCACAGGATGTCTCGAAAATCGAAGATTCCTTATACGTAAGGTATTTGCACGACATCTCCCCGGCCTCATTTTCGGTAAGCGTTGGTGAGTGGGCGCGGGAGCGCCAAGTCCCTTCCGATTCGAAAAAGTTTGAATATTTTGCAATGTTGCGGTGGCGTCGATGACTCAGTGCGGCGGCAAGGAAGACATCTGACGACTGTGAATGTATTCTCAGGAGTCCAATTGACGAGGACTTCATTAAAACCTAGAAGAAGGAAGCACTTGAGGTGAGGAACTTCGAAAAGGTTGAGAACGAAATCACGTACGGCCACAACTTGATCATGAGATCTCGAGCATATGGAATGAAAGATAGAGAGTACCATGCGTATGACAGGAAAGTCAGAATGGCAAAGACGATCACTAGTACATCGATTTGAATCGCGAATGCAAAGACGAAGACGAGGGCGATACAAAGGAGGAAGACGAGCGCGGCGTCTGCACGAAGAGATGCATGTTAATAGCGCACGCCACATTTCAAAAAGATAAAGGGCTCACATCGTCGTACTGGATCCCACCTGAGTTTATCAACACAGAATCAGCTAGCTCAGAGACAAGGCAAGCCGAAGCGATTCTCCGTACATCAGTTTTAATTGCCTGGAAAACTGTACAAGGAGGCTCAGTCTATGAATAGCGCCGTTGTTCAACTGCAGACACTCACTCCAATGAGGAACCCAGTTCCAACGAGTGAAAGCACAACTCCCAGCACATAAAGCGCTGCGATAAATCGAGGTCAACTTTTGCATTGGGAGGACGCACTTCCAAATTAGAACGCACTCGCGAAAAGGGCGATTTGGCCAAAGGTGAAGAAGATGGCTCCAATCAGTGAAAGGGTGAATCCTCCAAGAAGGCTGAAGGATGGTAAACAACGCATTAGCTGCTTGTAAGGGCGCCTCAGCGTACTATCCCCTTTCGACACCACCATGCTCCAGGCATTCAACTTTCAAGGACGACACAAAGCGTAGGTACGTCTACAATGCCGTCGCATCGCTGCTCCCACCACCTCCTCCTTCAATCCCGCGTAGCAACGCGCAAAAAAGCAACCACCGCGCGCTTCCAACATCCAACATGACTTACCAAGCACCGAATCCATAGAATCGTTGCGTTCGCGTCAAGTTAAGGAAAGCAAACATAGACGAGTCTTGCTCCACCATCGCGCTCGCCGCCTGCGCGTGTTCGCTCCCGGAAAGCGTGTTCCTGCCGAATTCGGACTCAGTTAGCAGAAATATCGAACTTGAGGGAGTAGGACTTACCATGCGCCTTGGATTGTGTTCATCTTAGCGGAGGACGACGCTCGAGAAAATGGCTGCACGGTGAGTATTTGAAGTCGTCGAAGTTGGTGACGGAGGAGTGCTGCGAGTCGCGAGAAACTCAGCCAATCAGAGTCGAGCTGCTCGCCCCGAGCAAAGCGCGCGCCGCCGACGCCCTGCAAGCCAAAAACATTCGCTACATCTCTTTTCCATCAACCTATACCCTTCTCAACATGTCGACATATTCAAATTTGTACTCGAATGCGACCACAATCATTTCAACGTTCATCGAGTCTACCAAGACTCGCGACTACAACCTTTACTCGTGAGCTCAGCTCTCTCCGCCGATTCTGAGGCGCGGCCGAGCTGATCTTTCGCCCGGCCCTCCAGTGGCGTGGACGTAGCTTCGCTGAACGTGGCAGAGAAAGCATGGATGAGCTGGTATCTCTACTGGGGCAACCCCGTGCTCGCAACTGGAATCATGGCTTTCCTGATGCACGAAGTGAGCTTCGTTCCGTCTCAGATCATCTTGCGCTCTCCGGTATCAGCTCGCTTATCACTGCCCGCACATCACTTAGGTTGTCTACTTTGGACGATGCATTCCATGGATGCTCATTGATAACTATGGGCAAAGTTGGGCAAGCAAGTACAAGCTTCAACAAGTGCGTTTGAGCCGACGAACCTTTTTCCGTTGGGGCGAGGACAGTGCTGACTTTCTCTTTCCGTAGGCGAAGGTACCGACAGCAAAGCAACAGTGGGAGTGCACAAAATACGTTCTCAAGACCCACTTCTCGGTGGAGCTGCCACAGAGTATGTGGCAATTGATTTGGGAATGTTTGTTTGTCAGATGCTGACTCGCAGATCTCGAACAGTCTACCTCTTCCACCCATTAGCTACCAGTGTCGGAATGAAGACTTGGGAGATTCCATTTCCTTCGTTCACTACCATGGCCGCCCAAAGTAAGCAATTTCAACGCAGTGGAAGCGAACGATCGCTAACAATGAGGCCTCTCCAGTCGCGCTCTTCTTTGTGATGGAGGTAATTAGACGCAAGTTACGGTGATTGATTGATCCGCTCGCTGAATATTCCCTTTTCTCATTATCAGGACTTCTGGCACTATTTCGCTCACCGTCTCCTCCACCACAAGGCTCTATACAAGCACGTCCACAAGCTCCACCACGAGTTCTCAGCTCCCTTTGGTCTTGCCGCTGAGTATGCTGTGCGTCTTCCTCCCACGCTTACTGGATGCATTTCACTGACTTTCTTTGCAGCACCCGATCGAGATCCTTGTCCTCGGAATGGGAACTGTTGGTGGACCTCTGCTTTGGTGCTGGGGTAGCGGAGGAAACATGCACATCATCACGATGGTCAGTCGCAAATTGGGAGACGAGGCTCGAAGCTGTGCTGACGTCAGGTGAATTACTAGTTCGTATGGATTACCCTTCGCCTCTTTCAGGCCGTCGATGCGCACTCTGGTTACGACTTCCCCTGGAGCTTGAACAAGATCCTTCCCTTCTGGGCTGGTGCAGAGTAAGCCGCTCCCGTTCGAGTCACCATAGTACGTTGAAGCTGACCATTCCGTTTATCTTCAGTCACCATGAGTTAGTCTAGCTTTGCTTCAAGTCTTGCAGCGACTTTGCTGACATTCAATGTGTTTCCTTTCAGCTTCCACCACCAGGCGTTCACCAACTGCTACTCCACTTCCTTCCGATACATCGACGCCTTCATGGGTACCGACACTAAGTACCACGCCTACCGTAACAATCAAGCAGCAGTCAAGGCTGCCGCCGCTGGGGGCGTCAGCGCCGCAAAGGCAGGACCAGAAGTCGTTTTCAAAGAGGATTAGGGAGTAGGGTGATTAGAGACACTTTTTCATAACATAAACATACTACCTATGGAGTGGGCGAGGGTGTCATATTGGGCTGGTCGTAGCTGGTTCCCCTTAATCAAGACATCTTTCGCACCATACTGTACATGTACAGGCCGAGAGTGTTTGCGATCAGGTCGTCAGCATGCATGTGGGAACGTATATTGCAACCTAAGTAAATACGGACGGAAAGTGATCAACAGAAACAGCTTTGTTGCGAGGTAAAGCTAAATAAATTAAAAACAGACGTTCGAGGAGAGTGACTACGACAACAGCGGGGCGACTCTACACAACAAATTAAGTCTACACAGACACTGAACACACTGACCAACGAAAAACAAGCCAAACAAAACAAATCCAACCATCCCGAAGCGCACCATTACGCCAACGCCCGTCGCACACGCTCGGCCTCAAACCATTGATCCCACTCCAATTCCAGCTGACGCTGCTCCTCGTCCCACCTCGCAAGCCTCACCGACTTAGCATTCGCGAGAGCGACTAGTCGAAGAGGAAAAGCTCTCAGTTGGGGAGCGCTGGACCGCCAGAAGTAGAGGTGGTCGCGATTCTGTGATCGTGGCAGCAGAGAGAATACCGGCTCCGCCTCATCGTCATTCAAGTCGAGTTCCTCGGCGATGGTGACAGTGGGCTTCGGAGAGACGCTGAAGGGAGGTGAGGACGGCGCGTCGAAGGTGGGAAGGGTGTCAAAATAAGAGTCGTCCTCATCCTCAATCCAGACCTCGATTGTTCGATCCTGCTCCTCCTCTGGCTGTTCGTGAGCGGATTGAGTGTTCGCAGCCTCCTGCTGTGCGACGGATTGATGGTAACGATCCTCGGCACGACGAACCAACAGAAATCGTCTCAAGTCCTCCGACTCGTCGACATCTGTACTCTTTGGGCGCCTGGGGGAAAGCTTTGCACGAAGCGAAGGAAGATCGACAAAGGCAGAGTCGTCAACGTCGTCGTTGTCCTCACACTCGTGCTCGCCGATGCGAATAGCAAGATCGTCCGAGGATGGCGCGGAGGAGGCGAGGAAAGTGAGCTCGGTAGTGCGGACTTCTTCGAGCCATGCCTTGTCTGCGTCGAAAGTGGGCAAGGTGGTGAACACGGGAGAAGGGGGCGAGATGGGCGAAGTGGGTGAGATGGAAGAGTCGCACGACGACCAGTCGAGAGAAGGGACCGAGTCGAGGGAAGAGGAGTCGTCCGATACAGATGCGTCCGAAACAGACGAAGAGAACGAAGCGAAAGGATTGGATGTGGCTGGGGTGAGGGTGATGAGTGAAGCGCGGGGCGAGTGTGACGAGGTGACCCCACTCGGCGCGCTAGCGAAAGTAGGAAGCGATTCTTCGTCCGTGATGTCTTCGAAGGCGAGCTGCTGTTATAAAAGTAAGGCAGGTGAGCGCGAGAACAAGGAATTGAGGGGCGGGTGATAGTGAGAGAAACACAGAACAGAGAGAAACAGCGAGAGAAGAACCAACCTGATTAGCGCGTGCTGCCCTGTATTGCCCGACGAGTGCGCCAGCAACAGCGAGAGGGAGGAAGCATATGTTGACACTAGTCCTAATGACGACCACAGTGGTCGAGAGAAGCGAGCGGAACATGAGAGGTGGCGGATTGAGTAAAGTCTCGATGTGATTTGCGGTGGTGTCCGGGATAGAAGTTTTCTGAGGACAGAGGGATGGGTTGAGTAAAGCGATAAGGGGAGATGAAGAAAAGGGAAGACAAGGAAAGAGAAGAGATTTATACCAGTCACCCTGGGCTCTCTCTCCGGGATGGCCTGAGCCAGGAGGGCTCTAGGAACTCTGTACGAGAGAGATGGCGGGTGGCCCAGCTTCCCCGTCACCCGTGAAAGGCGCCCTATCTGTATCTCGGCGATCCATACCGCCTACGCGCCCGCGACAGGGTCGGAGACTGCGTCGCCTGGCGCGAAGGAAGTTGCGTCGGTGCTCCCATTCCGAGAATAAGACAGAGCGTAGGATTGAAGTGGCGAAAGATTGCTGTATTGCGACAGCCCTGGCTAGAGGCTCATGTCTTTCAAAAACGTTCTGCCTAGTTTTAGGTGGGTTCTTGAGATTACTGCTCGACTGGTGGACGGTGGAACGAGGCACGTACGTTGTTCTTCCATAGTCGAGCTGACTCCCTATGGGCATCCGCTGACCCTTCACACAGCAGCTAGCGCCTTCTGCAAGCAATGCTGTCCTGAAAAAGAACCCTGGCGCATGCAAAGGCTATTCGAGCCGGTCCCGCCTGCCTTGCGTGGACCGGTCGCAGCGACACGCTTCCCCCTCCCTCCGCGGAGGCATACTAGCCGATCCTGTCCTTCGCTTAGAGGACAGAGATAGGCGTGCCGTCTTCGGCGTCCTCAAACTCGCCACTCTCGCTCCCACTCTCTTCGTAATCCATCTGCGAGAGGAAGGAAAAACACGCCAGGGACCGTCAGTGGCGTTCCCATTTGGGCCACGTTTGCGAGGCCAGCTCACCATGTCGTACACTATGGGAGGAAACAAGGTCAGCAATGTTTGTGTCTGTAGTGTGCAGGTGATAGGACGACTGACCAACGCGCACAATAAGGGAACAACTCGGGCATGTTGCCACCTCCTCTCCTTTGGCGAGTTGGGCTCTCGTGATCTCGAACCGGTCTCCACACGGACACGGGAAATGAAAGGTCTATCGGAAAGTAAGGCATCGGTGAGGATTTCGGGAGGTTCTGAGCAGGGCAAGGGAGGTGTACGAACCTGCTTCACATCGTCCCAAGCAAAATCTTCGATCTCGAGCTCGTCGTCTGCAGGGAGGGTTCTGGTCAGCCCTGCTCGGCGTGCCTCAGAAATGTTACAGGGACCTACAATACGATACCATCGTCCTGATCACCCCGCTCACAGCAGAAAAGCAGTACAAACGGTGGTGGGCGGGGTCCGGGAGCGCGGTTCGGCTTAGTTTCCCGGGCGCCGCATCCCCTGAGCCTTCTCTTCTCTTTTCGTGGAAAACTTTCCTTTCTATGTATCCTTGTTCATTGTCAACGAGAAAAACTCCATCAAATCCGTGACTATTTATCCTATCTGCTTGCTCGAGAGCGCCAAGGATCTGAAATGGGTATCGTAGGCAACAATCACAAATCACGTTGCACGTTGCGCAGTCGCCTCTGGCGATTGCGTTGAGAGCCTGCACGCCTGATTCGTTTGCCTCTTGCAGCCAACAGACTTCTTTACAAATAGCTCAAAAAAATCTCATCTTCGTCGAGGAAGAAGGTTGCTGAGCGAAAACGCCGCAGGACGACCGTTATGGCTCTTCCTCCGCTCAACAGTCCATCGTCACCTCCAGCTTCCGCCGCGCCCCTTCGTCGCTCCCAGTCCAAAGGCTCTAATCAAGCCGGGGCGTCGTCGTTCCGCGCTTCTCTCGGCGGCAAGGCTATCGGCCCACGGTACGCTGGCGTCAAGCCATCGTCGTCCAGTGCAGGTCGAAGGGAGAGCAGCTCTGGAAGCACAGGCGGGAGCTCATTCAGCGATGCAAACGAGCACGGAGACCCAATGAAAGGGTTTGGCAGCTTCTCCGCTACCAGGGAGGAGCTTCGCGACGGTCAGTCTTGTCTATCACTATCCCCTCCCTCAATCGCGTAATCTTGCGGGCAGCGCGAGTGATTAGCTCTCACGCGATGCACTTTCGAGGACCCCGAGCTCATAGTCCTCGGTCCCGGTTGGCTCCTGCCATGCCTGATCCTGCTGGAAGAAGCGAGATTATGGTCGCGTCCACAGCACGTTGTCCTCTTCCCGCTGACGCCTGGGGTGCTTTGATCGTAGGCTCCGCCCGACTCGCCGCTTTGTCCCTCAGTTCTCCTTCCCCACTTCCTTCTCCTACTCGGGAATCCCCACCAGTCATCGCTTCCTCAAGTGCGACAACTCCCCCTCAAAAGAACTCGTCGTTCCCGGGACCTCACGACTCCACGACCCCCAAGTCATCTGCAGCCTCGCCGTTTTCCCCGCCTCCTTCCCGAACGCGAAAAGTATCGGCAACCCGGCCAGGCTTCAATTTCTCCCCTCGCCTTGCTCCATCTCCTTCAAACCTGTCCCTCGCTCGACCTTTGGGAGGTTCTGAGTACGACGGCACCTCCGCAGGTCTCAGCCCGGACCATCTTGCATCTCTTACCGATGGCGGAGAAGGTACCGGAAGTAGCCCAGAAACGGATGATGCCATCACGCCCACGCAGAGCAAGATGGGGAGCATGACCGTCCCTTCAGATATCGATTCTGAGCAGCGCACCCCGACGCCAGGCGGAGGTATCGAAGAGCGAATGAACATGGTTGGCGGGCACAAGGTGCAAATTCTTGGTGACGAGAATGGAGGGGGTAGCGAAGATGATGATGACGATGGCTCAGTCACCGAGGAGCTGGACGGCGGTAGGAATCAAGTCCCAAACGAGCACTCGCCGCTGCTGGCCAAGAAGAAACACAACGGGCCACCCGTTGGTGCTGCGAGGAAAACTGTGGACGTCTGGATTGAGAAAGCTCTCAGCAAAGCGAAGGGAGTCGTAATCACGAAGACCGATGTTGTCGACACTGCGCAAGATGCTGTCGCCGCCATCCCTGCTGTCATCCTCGGGTTCGTGCTGACCCTCATTTGTCTGCATCCCCTGAGAGTCTAACACATATACTGCAGAACTCTCATGAATATTCTTGACGGAGTTTCCTACGGCATGAGTGCGTCATATGCTGTCTGACAGTGCTCTCACCAAACGTCCGCCGCTCACATTTTGCTCTGACGGTATCCAGTTATGTTCCCAACCAACATTCCTGTCTTCGCAAACTTTGGGGGGATCGGAGTGTCCATGTTCTTCGTCTCTTGCCTTGTCAGCCAGATTGTCTACACTGGTGGTGGATCTATCTTCAAGGGTGGAAAGTCAGTGCACACGAGCCGTTTCTTAGACTCTCCGCGATTGAGATATATTGACTCGATACGTTATTTTAGTGGCTCCATGATGATTGAGGTGGTCGTAAGTAGTCGCCACTCCTCCGCCAACTTTTCTGCTGCTCACCACTGCTTTTGTACCCTTACCTTAGCCCTTCTACCACGTGATTGTCGGCATCATCACTGCGACTGTTGATGATGATAAATCTGTTGTAGCCACCACCATGGTAGCTTTCGCTTTGTCTTCCATCCTCACAGGACTCGCCTTCTACTCACTCGGTGCCATGAAACTTGGCCGACTGAGCGAGTTTTTCCCGAGGCACATTCTGGTCGGCTGCATTGGTGGCGTGGGAGCTTTCTTATTTATCACCGGGTAAGCAAGCATTTCCTTGTGGTATCATTCCAAAACTCGCTGAAAATTCATATTGCGACAGACTGCAAGTTTCGGCGAGGTTGGAAGAGAGCGAAGGTATCACCGCCGACGCACTCCTGCATTTCTTTGACTCTGGCGTTCTTCTCCTTTGGGTGAGCCCGCTTTTGCCACTTCGACACTAGATCGCGAAGTTGACGTGTGTGTAAAATAGGTCATCCCCCTGATCCTCGCAGTCACGCTTCGCCTCATAACCTCACGCTGGAGCCATCCTCTCATTTTCCCGGGATTCTTCCTCGCCATTCCCGTGGTTTTTTACGCCATCGCATTTGCTCTGGGACAATCAGTCCCGGATCTTCGCGGAGCCGGCTGGGTTTTCGAAGTCAACGGCGTGGACTCCAAGTGGTACGAGTACTGGACACTTTACGGTAAGTTTATGGCGACCTGTCACGAAAAACAAATTGATCAACTCTATCCATCTGATCTTTTAGACTTGAAACATACCGACTTTGGCGCGTTAGTCGACACCATCCCAACACAGGTGGCGCTCGTCTTCTTCGGCCTGCTTCACGTCCCCATCAACGTTCCAGGCAAGCTATTCTACCATGCACTTATCTCAGTTGACGTTGGCTGACCTTAATGCTCAGCACTCGGAATCTCTGTCGGTGAAGACAATGTCGACACGGACCGTGAGCTCGTCGCCCATGGAATCAGCAACGTGCTCGCTGGTGTCCTCGGAACGGTTCCCAACTATCTTTGTTACGTCAACTCTGTCCTGTTTTACAAAGTTGGCGGCACGACTCGCATTTCGGGTTTCCTCCTCGCCCTAGCCAGCTTTGGGGTGCTAATCGCTGGGCCCGGAGTGATCGGATACCTTCCTGTCTGTGTCGTTGGGGCCCTCATCTTCATTCTCGGCTTGGATTTGGTCAAGGAGGTGCGTAAACGAATCCATAGCCGTACGCTTGGAAGCGCTTTGCTGAGCTGGACTGTTCTCAGGCTGTTTGGGATACCTATGGACGAGTGGCGCGCTTCGAGTATGTCACAATTTGGGCAATCATCATCGTCATGACGGTGAGTGCCAGCCTGATTATAAGATGATAAAGGACTCACAGAATTGCGACAGGTCTGGGACTTCGTCATGGGTATTGGAGTCGGGATCATCCTAGCCTGCGTTTCCTTCGTCGTCTCTTCCTCTCAGCGCCGCGCTGTTAGGTCCATCCTTAATGGCGCGGTTGCACGCTCGACTGTTCGCCGTCACCCGAAGCAAAGTGCATTCCTCAAGGAGGTTGGCCGCCAGACCCGCATCATGAAACTCCAGGGCTTCCTCTTCTTCGGCACCATCTCTGCCTGCGAAGCCACCGTACGCAAAATCTTGGAAGCAGCAGCTTGGTCATCGAATCCGATTCGATTCCTTGTCCTCGATTTCTCAATGGCTAGTGGTACGACTTTTCCTCCACACCTCGGCGGGTCAGCTTCGCTAATATCGCAATTTCCCCAGGTGTCGACTTCAGTGCCGCAGAGGCATTTGTTCGTATGCAGCGATTACTGGAGGACAAAGGCGTCACCCTCGTTCTGTGTGGATGCCCGATAGACTCGTCCGTCGGTCTCGCGCTTCGCAGCGTGGATCTCTGGGTTGATGGTGAGGTGAACCCCGTCAAAGTTTTCGAGAACCTCAACGACGCCCTCGAGGTAAATCTTAAAACTATTATTCTTCATCGCTTCGTTTGCCTAACTATCGTTCCTTGCGCTCTAACACAGCACTGTGAGAACGCGTTCTTGCGAAGCCTGTTCTCAAAAGATTTCGACGCGCCGCAAATTGTTACGACATCGGGACCCTCGCTGACTTCCCAGATTGGTACGTCACATACTCCTTCAATCGCTGCTGCTACAACATTGACCCTCTCCATCTGCTAGACCTGCCCAAGGCGGAGTTAGATAGCGGCGTTGAGGCGTTCGAAAATTCGCCACGAGCAACGCATCTTCGGTATGCTGCGAAGGAAACAATGACAAGGGCCGACGCACAACCTGCACGAAGCAACTTCCAGCAGCCCATGCCGCTTCTACTGCAGTCTTTGCGCCCTTTTTCGCCAGACATGAACGAGGACGTTTGCTTCGTGCGTACTCTTCAAGTCTTTGTAGACGTACTGGCAGCTGAAAACCACCGTTGGGGCCTGTAGCGACTAGCACCTTACTTTAAGCGAGTGCACATTGAGCGCGGGACGACATTGTGGACCAGTGGGTCCGAAACAGACTCGTTCGTTCATCCTTTGACGACGTACAAGAGGGGACGCTATGCTTACGTGTCAGCTCAACAGCTTCTACCTAATCGAATCTGGTATGCTCCGCGCTAGCTATCTGTTCCTCGATCAAACACACTCGATAAGCGAGTCTATGGTCGCTGGCACGGCGGCCGGTGAAATGACGTTCCTCTCGCGAACGAAGCGTAATGCCACCGTTGTCGCAGAGCGGGATAGTGTACTGTGGAAGATGGAGGTGGCAAGTCATGAGGATATGGGGAAGAAAGAGGGCTGGGCGTTCTGTCGCAGGTTCGAGCAGTGTTTGATGAGAGTTAGTATCGAGGAGCAAGATGGTGAGTCATGCTCTACACTGAAGAAAGAGTACCCTTCACTGATACAATTTTGCTTTGTCCAGTCCTTATGGTAAGGAACGCTCGCTTTTTTTTCTCATGCCTTGCTGACTTCTTTGATCTACTTCGTAGGGTCACCTCATCTCCAGCCTGTAAAAACTTTTCTTAATACCTACTATGCAATCATGACCAATCATTCCGCGTGGTATCCTCCTAATACATCCCCAAAAGAGCTATTCTTATAACGGGTCAGAGAGGAAAGACGATGCGAGGCTGCCGAGGCAGGTTGCACAAGCCGTCGGCTCTGGCGCATGCTGCAAAGCCTCCGGCGGCTAATTGTTGAATTGGAGCGGAACGCGCAGGTTCGCGTCAGAGCGACGCTACCTATGTACAGGCTGAAGGGAACATCCTAGATTTGATTCGCAGACGATTTGTAGGATGGGATCGCGGCGGTGGCGCTGGGAAGAGCTGGCTTTTCAGACTTTCAAAGTCTGCGAAGGCTACGATCTCAGTGGCGGGCATCCCAATCTGAGCAGGATCCATCCAGCCTCTTTCGCATCCGAAGGTGCGAGTATGAACAAGAATTTTGGAAGGTAGATAAGACGATAGCGCAAAAGATAGAAAGTGGAGGTCGACCGGAAGTTGCCGGCGGCAGATTTCAAGGGAAGACATTTCAACGATGTGCAAGAGTCGTTCAGCCGCGCGATAAAGCAACTTTCTTGCTCGATAGTCTTTTCATCACCTTCAGAGCCGATCAACGACACCTTCGAGGCCCTCTCCTTTCCCTCTCCCATACCACGACCCTACGCCGCCCTCAACTTCGTCTTCGCCGACCGACGTCCGTCAATATGGACCCATTGAGCTACACGCCGCTTCCATCTTACGACTTCATCATCATAGGTACTTCTATCACAAGTTCTTCTGTTTGATGGGCTTTAGGAGCTTACCGATTCACCCGGGGTGTGTGCAGGCGGCGGAACCGCGGGTTGTTGCCTCGCCGATCGCCTGTCGAAGGACCCCAGCATCACAGTAGCGATGATTGAGGGAGGGGTGAGTGGAAGTATTGCTCCGACTAAGCTGCTTTGCTAACGGTCCCTTTCAGCCTTCCGACCACGACAAGCCCGAAGTTTTACAATTGTCTGAATGGCTATCTCTTTTGGGCGGAAAGTATGACTACAAGTACATGACCACTGAACAGCCTCGCGGAAACAGCAATATCATGCACTCCCGAGCCAAGGTCCTTGGTGAGCTCCTTTCCTGCCTCCTTCAATTGATGCCGCTGCACGCTGACGCTTGGTGTCGTTTTAGGGGGATGCAGTTCTCACAATACTTTGATCTGCTTCCGTCCATTCCCAGAGGATTGCGATGATTGTACGAGTCAAATGTGTACCATAAGAATTAGCTAGAATCAGCTAGCTGACCAGCACACCGCAGGGGTCAACGCAGGAGCGAGCGGTTGGGATTCGACAACGATGCAACACTATGGCGACAAAATCAAGCTGAAAATTGCACCAGTACACACAAAAGATCGTAACCCGATCATGGCGGACTGGATGATGTACGGATCTTCTTCTTCGGAAGTGAGGATTCTAGACTGATGCTCACTTCGCACGCAGGAGCTGCTCATCAGCACTGGGCGTGCCAGTTATTGGAGATTTTGACAGTTGGTCGCGAAAGCGTGGAGAAGGTGGCAGTACATCCGTGGACGAGGTCGTACATGATGAGGTTACTGGTCTACCAAGAGTGAAGGGTCGCGGCGTCGCCTTCAGCGAGGTGCGCTGCATGAGTAAATTTGTCACTTGCTTGCGCTAACCACTATCGAAAACTAGGGAGTCGGATGGCTCAGTATTGCTTACACGCCTGAAGACGGGAAACGGAGCTCTGCATCTGTTGCCTACGTTCATCCAAGTTCGTTCGTCTCAGACCTCGCTCACCGAGTCGCCACTGACAAACGTCATTCCAGTCATGGGGGAGCGAAAGAACCTGCACATCTACTTGGAGAGCTGGGTCCATAAACTTGAACTCAACTCTGATGCGACAAAGGTAGTCGGAGTTAAACTTCGAGACAATCAAGGCGCCGAGCTCGTCCTGAAAGCAAAGCACGAAGTCATTCTTAGCGCGGGCGCTGTGGACTCGCCGCGTCTTCTACTTCTTTCCGGCATCGGGCCAAAGAGCGAACTAGAGACTTTGGGAATCCCCAGCACGAGGGACCTGCCAGGTGTCGGAGAAAACTTAGTGGATCACCCAGTAAGTTTTCTTCGCGGTCGCCACCGAACTCCACTCTAATCCGATTCTCCCGTTCCAGGAATCAATTATCATGTGTATGAACTTGAGAGCCAGTGAGCTTAGTTCTGAAGGCTGATATCTCAGGTCCGCAGGGGAGACCGACGAGTTGCCGCCGATCACGGTCATGCAAAGTGATAGTGCGCTTTTTGTGCGTCGCGACACCTCCGACCCACGCCCAGGTAGATACCTTTCATGCTCGAGTCCGCCCAGAAACTCTTTGACTCATGGCAAAACTGGAACAGACCTGATGTGGCACATCTACACCGTGCCGTTCGCCGATAACACAGAACGCATGGGATACCCAAGGCCCAAGCATGCCATTTGTATGGTTCGTCTCAATTTATTTTTCTGGGAAAGAAAGAGCGTTTCTGACTACTCTATACAGACCCCCAACATCCCCAGACCTAAGTCCCGAGGGAAATTGTACCTCACTTCAACTGACCCCCAGGTCCACCCCGCTCTCGACTTCCGTTACTTTGTTAGTCAAACGAGTACATCGCATCTCGTGAATTCACTGACTTTCATGATTTCAGACGGACCCAGAGGATTATGATGCGAAGACGATCGTTGATGGGCTCAAGCTCGCGCGCAAAGTGGCCGCTACGGCTCCTTTCTCTCACTGGTTAAAACACGAGGTCGCCCCGGGACTCGTTCGTTTGCCGCACATTGAACTTGTTCCGAAATTGACCCTCGGTTTCTCAGGCCATCCAATCAGACGAGGATTTATCAGAATACGGCCGCAAAGCGGCTCACACTGTTTACCATCCCGTACGCTGCGTTCTCCTCTCCCCATTGATATCTGCGTATTGACTCACTATGGTTTCAGGCTGGAACTTGCAAGATGGGTGCTGTGACCGACAGCTTGGCGGTTGTTGACCCCGATCTGAAAATCATTGGAATTACAAACGCCAGGGTTGTCGACGCCTCCGTCTTCCCACTTATGGTCAGCGCGAACCCAATGTTGACGGGTAAGCTGAGAATCTCCCTAGAGATGGAAACTGTGCTTACTCTTTGATACAGTGCTCATCATTGCTGAGAGGGCATCCGATTTAATCCTGGCCGATTACTACAAGGCAGTCAAGGCTTATGCAAAATTATAGAAAGACGGCTTTACTCGTTGTTCGTTGTGTAATTAGAAAACTGCATTCGCATCTCAGGACCTTCCTTGCGAACGCCTATATGATTTTACCGAGTCCACTGGCTTGCGAAAGTCAAATATCATTGTCCGCCGGGCCAAATTCTTGTTTCCCTCGACACGGCCGGCTGGCTTGAAGCGAAGATTTTATTCAAAGATTGCTCTCAGTAGTCAACTAGTCATGCGCGTCCCTGTCTTCCCTCTCCTCATTTCTCTCCAATCTTTTCCTCGCCCTTCCTCTGAGTTTGGCCGGCGCGCCCAGTTAGGCAACTAGTTCGCGGGCATCCTTTTCGCCACGCTCCTCCCTGCGTCGCTCTTCTCACCAACCATCGTTTGGGGGCCCGAATGACGACGAATGTCACTGCCGGTGGTGAGCATCCTCCTTGGTTGCTTTCTATGTGACCTTGGCTGAGCGCCTCACAGTCTTCTTCGGGCCTCCTGATGGCTACGTTGAACCAAAGTTCGTCACATTCCTGCTCACCTCCTTCACTGTGCCAGAGCATCTCTGTTGGGCCAGAACCATTGAGTTACTCCGTGGCTCGCACTGCACTCTGGCGTCTTCATCTCATCCGAGCGATCGCTGACTGGTTCTTCGCTAGATGGCCTGGGTTTTACCAACCTTTCGGCACGCCCCAGTATCTTTACAACCCCTACGCCATATGGAGGTTTACCCTCCTTTGGACCCTTCTGCTCTTTGGAGTGACCTTCTTCTTGGCCGGATTGCTCTTCGTACCCATTTTCGCCAAACGACACTTCCGGTTGTCCCTCCTCGCGCCGGTCATCTTCACGACCATCGGTCTCCTCGGGGCCTTCCTCACGTCGACAATCGTGGGTTATGCCCTGGCAGCGCTGTATAATGCCGCTTTCCTGAGGTGAGCAATTTGACCAACGTTTTGCGCAAGACACAAGCTGATCTCTTTACCTGGCAGAATGTCGACTTTCGTACCAGCTCTTTGGGGGGCTATTCAGACACTTGTTCTCGTAGTAAGTGCCACGCGTACCTAAAACCATCCACGCGGGTGCACACGACTTCGTATTTCTCGAGCAGTCAGTCTCTTTGTAAGCCTCACCTCCATCTCTTCTCCCTCCTATCCTCCTTTTTATGATGAGACCGATCGCCTAATCGACCGAAAGGCTAAAGGCCATGACGATTACGATCTTATAAGTCAACACCACTCTGAACTTGACCGTGCATTGCGCATCCCTTACGAATCATGTCCAATTCTTAACGAACATTGCTGACATGTCTCCTGTTTTGTTCAGTATATTGTTCTTATCTGTATCGCCGCATGGGTATATTCAGTCTTTTCGTAGGGATACCGTTTGTTACGTTTCGCGGACCCTTCTTGGACATCGTTCCACCTGTTATTGCCAATCAATAAAGTTCAGCCTCCCAACATCTGGCTCGTCAGAGTAATCATTTCGCCTCTCGTAGTTGCTCTGTGTCCGTAGTACCACGATCCTGGAAGGCTCCTGGGTTTGCCTGGGCAACACGAGAGTTGGAGCCAACCAAGACCTGAAGAGGTCATGGCGGTTCCCGAAGACGCAATGGATTTATTTGAAGCGGCGAAGTTCACTTGTCTCGCCCACGCGTCACACGTCTCTCTTTTTTCCAATCTCAAAGCTACACCTGTCTTGCACCTGTCCCCGAGAACCTTCAATCGGCATTCACTTTAGCTTACCTGAGAAGCTCTTAATCGCAGAGCACGATTTAGGAGGTTGCGCCAGTACCTTCGCCGAGAACAGCCACTGCGCGCCCTTTCAACCACTATCCTCCGGCCACGCTCCGACTCTCCTCTCTCTCACGTTGCGCCTCGACGATACTCGGCACTGAGTTGGAATGGTGGCACCTTTGGGTCCCTTTTGCGCCAGAGCGAGGAGTGGCTCTTTGTCGTGCGGACGCTCGTCTTACCCGAAACTCGATCCGACAACCATTTGCAACACAACACCTCCGCCCACGCCACCCGCTTCGGTCGAAACTGCCTTCTCCTATCTTCCACCCGGTCTAGGTCTCACCGTCAAGGGCGCCAGCGCCATCCGTGATGCACGCGATGACTACGAAGTCGAGGGCCGTGGATGGACGCGGCCAGGAGTCCGTACAATCGGATCTTCACGCTCGCACACGAACGCAAACGGCTCTCGCAAGTCGTCAGACTCTTCAAATTCTTCGTCCTCGGAAGGTACTTCGGCGGACTCGCCTGCGAGTTCAACTCTCGAGGATGTCGTGCCGCCGAGGCGCAAGGACAAAGCCTGGCTAGCAGCAGGTGAGGACCCAGGACTCGGTGCTGCAAGGAGAGCTCTTTGGGAGGATCCGGTGGAGCCTATTATTGGAGCTGGAGCGGCCAGTGTCGGGGAGCGCGACCAACCTCAGCACGCAGGAGCGCAACGCAAGACTCTTGACGAGAGCGACGGGGATGAGGAAAGTGATTACGATTACGACATCCCTATACTTCCACCGGTACCAACACCATCACAGCCATCGCACGCGACCCTCCCACCC
>JASZXU010000400.1:0-22944 GCA_035521515.1 Phenoliferia sp. Uapishka_3 | reverse complement strand
GGGGTGAAGGGCGCGGGAGACTGACTTGGTTGCTGTGGGAGAAGGAGGGTTAGCGAGTGGGTCGAGTGGCGAGGGAGAGTAAGTCTACGTACGTGTGAAGCAAGGGATGCCAAGACTTCTGCAAATGGCAAAGAGGGAATTGAACGAAGAGTCAGAGAAGTGAGCGTGACAAGGCAGCAAGTGTGGGTGGCACGAACCTTCATGTTGAGATCTCCGCCTGCGTTCAATAAGCATCATGAGTATTCGTGTTTGCGTGACGATCAGTGAGACGGATTACTTACCACCCATGATGAGTTGTTACGCTTTGGCGTGAGTTGAGGTTTAAGGTGAGACGGGGTAGGCGGTTGCCGGTCTTTCAAGAAGCGCGCGAGGGTGCGCAAGGGCGAGATTGGAATACGGCGATGAAAGGACGAGTAGCGAGTGACTGTTGTGGCGACAGGGAGCGCGTGCGGGCAGAGCGACGAGACTTGGTTTGGTTCAAGAGGAGGAAGGCCGCAGCTCCGCTCTCTTTGACTTGCGCCACTACTTCTCGCCTTGTCAACCTTAGCTACCAGCTCATCACACTTCAGGAATGGCGTCTCGTGCTCCCTCTGAGCTCATTCTCCTCGTTTTCTTGCACGGCTTCAAAGGCGGCGATGACACGCAAGTCGTCTCTCATCATTTCCAGCCATTTACACCTTGCTAACATTATATTCCTCAGGTTCGACGCATTCCCAGATCGGATTTCACATATTTTGAACCAATCGCACCCCAAAGCAAAGTTCGAGCCAGTCGTGTATCCAGCCTACAACACTTCAGGCCTTCTCAATGTAGCAGGCAAGTACATAACTCTCACAACAGTCAGCTAGTAAACGTCAACTTATCTCAGCTGTCCCTTGATAGTTGAAGCGCACGTTAAATGGCTCACCGACCTCGTCGCAGAGAAGCGAGTGGCGCATCAAGCCATCGCGGGCTCCAGCGGTCAAGTTCGCGTTATCCTCATAGGCCATTCGTACGCCCAATTCGTTACACACTCTCTTAGGTAAGGACTGGCTAACTCTTATCGTACAGGATGGGCGGACTAGTAATTGCCGACACTCTCCGCTCCCTCCTCTCCACATCAACCCCCACCTCCCCAACAATTCTTGGCTTGATCGCTTACGACACGCCTTACTGGGGTCTCAACCCATCCGTGTTCAAGAACACCGCAGACCGATATATCGGCTACGCTCAAACCGGCCATGCCTTGCTCACCACAATGGGTGTTGGCGCAGGGCTCTTCGGCGCCGCTTTCGGAGGGGCGAAAGCGGAAGAGAAAGATACGCCTGCTCAACCTACCACGTCTCCGCCTTCTGGCTATTCAACTCCAAAGAAGACGACGACAACAACTGTGGCAAAGAAAGAGGAGCCAGCGGCAAACGCTGGTGGATCTTGGTTCAGAGTGGCGGGAACAGCGGCTTTATTGGCTGCTGGAGCTGCGGGGGCTGCTTATTATGGGAAGGATGCGGTATCCTATAGTACAACTGCTCTGACGGGCCATTGGTCTTGGGCAAAGAGTCATCTCTCGTTTGTGGCGGAATTATGGAACACCGAACAGTTGGAACAGAGGCTGGAGGCTATTGAAAAGGCTACTCACGAAGGAGTCGGATTCCATTGGTGAGCTTTTTGTATCTATGAACCAGTCGATCAAAAGGAATAGGGCAGCTGACATGCGTTGCGTGAACAGCTTCTACACCCTCCTGCCCAAAACCCTCGCATACCCCTCGACCTCGCGAACATTTATCGTGCTCCCACGGTCCGGTAAAATCAGCGCTCTCTTCAGTCCCAACACCAACTCGAGAGCGGCGGATGAGATTGGAGCTCATGTTGAGATGTTTACTTCAGATAGCGACGGGATGTATGCTCTGGGGAGTGAGACTTGTGAACTCATTGGTGGTTGGATTGATGGAGTAGGACTGGGAGGAGAGAAGGACGGCAGTGGGAAAGGGAAGGAGAAGGAGGGTGTGAGGCTGGTTTGAGAAGCGATTCGGAGCGCATATGTCGTCGCAGGGCGTTCAGTAATTACACGGAGTGCGAGAGGGTTCATGAGTGCATGTTTGATTCAATACTTCGACGGTGTTATTGTATACGTCACCATAGCTGTTCTGTAAATATTGTCAAGAGGGAAATGCGAGTCGTCGTTCCCCGCGCCAGGCCAAGTTTGCTACTCCGCGAACCAACGCCTCTCGTTCCTCGCCCCAACACTCGCGCGTCACCTTCTTCCCTCGGGAACAGCATTGGATTCTTCCCACTACTCCTCGTCACTTCTAATACCTCCTGAATGCTACGAGCAGCTTTCGCCCTTGCCCTCTCCCCCTTCCAAAAGCAGAAGCAATCAATAGAGGGCGGCGCGTCTGCACTTGCAGTACTCCATCAATCCTCCCCCCTCTCCGCAATCGTCAATAAGGACGACGACGCGTCCGGCGACGAATCAGAAGAAGAAGACATGACTACAGAACCGCCACCATCCAAGCGTCCGCGAAGGTCGTCGACCATGTTGACGACTACGCTCGACAACGGCAAGGGCAAGGCGGCGACCACCTCCAAACTCGCGTGCGCGATTCAAACTCCATCGCCTACGTCAGATGGCTCGAGAGGCAATAACAACAAGCCAGTTTTCAAGACATCAAATTCGTCATCCTCCTCCACCGTCGCCGGATCATCCACGTCGTCGTCCTCGTCGTACAACAAGAAGACCACCAGTGCCGTCGCCGCCGACACTAAACCCTGGCTCGTCGCAGGACTCTACGCGCCCTCCCTCCCCGAACCATCCAAGAGCAAACGACGAGCCAGCGCCCCAATCAACGGCTACAGCGAATTGAACCCATCGCGCGGTCGAGGCCGCAAGTCACTCGCCTCGCTCCCTCCGAACCCGCTCTCCGTTCACCCTTCCGGCGCTCCCCTGCTGCCACTTCCTCTGCATTTTGGAGCGACAATCTTTGGACACAAAAAGGAATTTAGGCTGCCGTTTGATATCAGGAGAGACTTTATCATGGGAGCTGAGGGCGTGAATATGGGGAAGGTAGCGGGAGACGCCGATGAGGCGGAGGTGGAGAGGAGGGAACAGAGTAGGAAACCTATGCCTTATAAGAGGATTTCGAGGAGTGAGTTATTCTCAAAGAATGGAGAGGGTAGATGGGATGCTGATGACTTGTGATTTAGATGTTTATCATGAGAGGAAACCAGATAGAGTCGACGCGCCGCACGTCTGCGAATGCAAGATGCCGGAGGGTGATGAACCAGGTTGCGGAGATGGGTGTTTCAATCAGTGAGTGGACCTTTTTCTGAGTATTCAGCCCTGCTATTCTGACAATTGCATCGATCAGAATGATGCAGTATTGCTGCAGCCCGAAGAGTTGTCCGTGCGGCGACAAGTGTACAAATCTTCCACTTGGGAAGCGCGAAGGTATTCCGGAGAGCAAGGATGGGCTTCGAGTCATTTGGGTACGCTTCTGCGGTTTCTTCGTGCTTAAGCTAGTCCAGTGTGCTGATGCTGTTGGTGCGATTGAAGACCGGCGACCGGGGGTTCGGTTTGAAAACAATGGTGCCGCTCAAGCAGGGCCAGTTTATTATGGAGTATCGAGGAGAGGTGAGCCCCTCTCGAACGTGCTGTTCCCTTGCAGATGAGCCAATACTGACCTGTGAGTGATTACCTGTCAACAGATTATCTCCCGCGACGAGTCTTATAGACGAGTGCTCACCACTTACAAGGACGCAAAGTCGTACTACTTCTTAGATTATGATGGAGACGAGGTTGTCGACGCTGTAAGTACAGACTTTTTTGGTCCTAGCCTTTGCTATATCATGCTGACGAGCACGCTGAAATCAGGGCCAGCAAGGGAATTCGTCGCGCTTCATCAACCACTCTTGCGGACCCAACGTCAACGTAGTGCGATGGAACCTGAGCGATCTTGATGAGTACCAAGTGAGCTTCTCTGTGCTCCCTTTCATGTTTAAGCCACTGATGGATGTTTTGACCTGGCGCACTAGATCGGAATCTTTGCGAAGCACGACATCCCAGCCGGAACCGAGCTCAGCTGTGCGTTCTTTTGGCTTGCTAACTTCAGAGAATTGTCAGCTGACGCTGCGAAACGTGTTTGCTCAGACGACTACGGTTGGCAAGACTTCAGCGCGCTCGCCGTACAAGCTGGAGCGAAAGCAAAAGGCCTCGGCGACTCCTTCCGCCAGCAGTGCTTCTGCGGAGCCGCGGTTTGTACAGGATGGATGGGCGGCGCCAAGAAGGACAAAAAAGACAAGGAGAAGGCCCTTCCACCTCAGCAGCGCGTATTTAAACCTATGCCTGGGAGAAAGGACGACACCACCATCGCGAGCTCTTCTAAGGGTTCCAGCTCTTCGAAGGCGAAGGCGAAGGCGAAGGGACGCACCGTCTTGAATCCCTTGGGTGGCGAGGTTCTTCCGCGGAAGAAGCGGGGTGGAAGCTACTACAAGAAGATGAGGAGGTTGGCCGAGGAGGCGGCAGCACTTGCGAAAGCGAATGGAGAGGAGGTCCCGGAGATGCGCTCGTCGAGCAGCTCGTCAACGTCAACGGGTGTCAAGTTGGCGAAACTCAAGCTCGCTATTGGAGCCGCCCGTTCGGCGAATAAAGTCGTCGGGCGGAAATCGACCGCGCACAAAAACACCAACAATGTCGCACTGAGGATCGTCGTACATGCGAAACCGAAGACCTCTACTGTATCGCCATCTAGTCGGGCGAGGTTCGCAAAGGATGGACCGGGTCTGGCAACGAGGGGCGCGGTCGCTTCCAGCGTGAGAGAAAGGGTTCAAATCGTCAAGCTTCTGCCGTAGAGAGTGAAGGTTTGCGTCTGTGTGTGAGCGTTACCCGTGTTTTTGCTTACTCAGGGAGGCAGCTGCTGACTCGTCTTTCTTCATGTAGACATCATGTCGCTACTATTCTTCGGCCTGGCTTGAACCCAAGGTTGGTCCAGAGGGTCAAGTACTTCAAATAACTACTATATGCATGCTTGCTATTCACCCACATTCGGTGCCTGTCTGTCCATAATGCACCTGGGTGGGGAGAGCAAGCCGGATGAAGAAGAGGTTTGAAGATAATTAATTTCCAAACGTCGTGGGGCACAACGACAAATGAGCTGGCGTCGTCGTTACGGTGCAGGCACCTCTCGTGTTCGACCTGAATTGACATGCAAGGTCCTGGATACTTGAGATTGAAATGCGACCGACAGACATCAAAAGGGCGCGATAGATTTGGCGGACTCACTTTTCCTCCCTGGGCTGGCAAGTCGGGGCCCTCCTCCACACGCTCCTGCTTAGGCTAGCGGTAAACCACGTCACTCGTATGAAATGATGAATCGGGTGTTCGACTCACCCAGCAGGAAGAAAGCAGCTCTTCTGCGAACGCCGAAGTTCGTTTTTGTTGCCTCTCGCAGAAACTACGCACCCGGCACGGCTGCGATGAGATGATTTTTTTAAAAGTGCTGTCTGGCTTATCGGTATGTAGTAGTCTAGTACAATATTCTGACTGATGGTATATTTCGCTGTGCCCCACTCCGCCTTTGAACGAGCAGCGAGCAAGAGGCTACAAGGAAAATTTTCTGCCGGCTGCGAAGCCCGCCGCACTTCAACTTCAAGTCTTGAGCAAAGCTTTACGTTTCCTTCTTCAAAGTCCTTAAATTATCTGCGAGCTCGCGATCTGGAATCTCGAACTTACGGGTCGCAAACTTTCTGTACTTCGCTTCTACAGGTGTGCCGCCTATGAAGCCCCATGGACCATCTAGTAGGCCCCCGAGTCTGAGTGCGACGCCGGGCCGTTTTCCGCAGTGCGATCACCTAAGTATCTTCTGCCAGTCATTCACTTTGTTAGTGTACAGGAATTTGTCGTGGCACGAAGGTTCCGTCGTCAAGGAGGGGCCGGAGATTGGGCGAGGCAGTGGACCTTTGCCAGCGCCTCAGATTTCAGCCCAAGCAAAGTCCGTCCCCTCAAGGGTCGACTCCTTTTTCATTTCCCTTACCTTGAGCATGGCCTCTTCTCTCGTTCTCTTTCTGCTTCCCTGCTTCGTCACCGCTACCAGTGTTTCTGTCTACAACGGATGTCCCTTCACGATGTGGCCTGTGAGTAACCAGAAAGCATCAGCTCGTTTGCATCTCTCATTCGTGTCACAGACGCTATTTACAACTGCGGGAAGTACGACTCAGCCTGGCGGATGGGAAGCAGCGGCGTTCACTTCAGTTTCGTTTGAAGTTGAAGACAATTGGTCAGGAAGGATTTGTGAGTGACCTACGCAAATAGGCCAGATCTCGTTCTTCACTCATAGTCTCCCTGTCAATCGCAAGGGGGACGCAGAGATTGTGACTTTTCTACCGGATCAACTTCGCCGCTGAGTTGCTTGACCGGTGGGTGCAACGGTGGCCTCGTCTGCGATTCTGTTGGAGGAACAGGAGTTAGTATTTCAAGAGATACGAGTCTATAGCAGATGGATGAACATTTTGTCTCCAGGTTCCACCGGTCACTGTCGCCGAGCTCGCGATCAATGTGAACGGCGCCGACTTCTACGACGTCAGCGGTAAGGGCTTCTTTCGCATCAAGTTGGCATTCGCTCACGTATATTTTGATTCAAAGCTATCGACATGTTCCGGTTGCACTTACGAACAGCGCCGAGTGTACGCCAGTCAGCTGCACCAACGACGTCAATCCTATTTGTCCTTTGAACTTGGCGGTGTTGGACTCTAATGGGGTCACCATAGGCTGCAAAAGTGATTGTGGAGGGTAAGTTCTATTGTGTTTTGGGCCTTACGACTACCACCCCTCGACTGATTGTGTCTCACTCAGAGATCCCACAAACGAAGCCTTCTGTTGCACCGCACGACATCGTTTCAATTTCCCAGCTCAGCAGTTATACTGACTGCCATCTGTGGTAAATAGGGAGCTCATGATGGCTTCTCAACTTGTCCAATCAGTGGCATTCCACATTATGCAGCCTTGTGAGTGGGAGTGCAAGGGATGAGATGCATCAAAGAGAAGGTACTCAAAGGACGGTGTTTTGAAGCAAAGCGGCGTGTCCGGATTACTTCTGGTATGCATTAGACGATCAAAACGGCGTACTCTTCAGCTGCCCAACCGCCAAGAACGCAGCCTATATTGTGACTTTTTGTGAGCACTACCCGAGGCTCGTCGGGACGTCGGCAGCGCCGCGACATTGACCTTGCCCTTTTTCCCTGTAGGTCCCGCCGATTGAGGGTGGAGGCAAGTGACTTTTGTAATTCCTTCCTTTGTTATGCTGTACAGTAGGAAGGTGCTGGAAAGGTTCGAAGGTCAGTAAAGACACTGGTATGTTTTCGCTTCATGTTCCACTGGTCGGCGACGAGCTGTGGGAACGCGCCTCCAGAGTGCGATTGATGACGGACGAGAAAGTTACGAATACATGCATGCACAAATGCGAGTGCTTTTGAATACAGATTGAAGCACAAAAACGAAGCGACCATCTAAAAAACCTCAAACAATTACACCCTGATTTCCTCTATTCCGCCAGACAGATTCAATCGCGGAGGTTGGAAGGGTAAGCGAACTCGGTCGGGGGAAGGAAGGTCTCCTTGATCGAGCGGGCTTGGACGAAGCGGTAGAAGATGGAGACACTGCCGGCCTTGTCGTTCGTTCCACTTCCGCGAGCTCCTCCGAACGGCTGTTGTCCAACGACGGCACCTGTTGATTTGCTAAGAGTAAGGTCGCGCGTTAGTAAAGTCGGGGGAAAACGGTCAGGGACTGGAGACGGACTCGTTGATGTAGAACATGCCCGACGCGTTCTTGAGCAGCCTGTTGGCGGTGACAACTGCTGATCGCTCCTGGGCAAAGCTGAAAGTACACAATTTTGGTCAATAAGTGCTTACTAGCCGTTGACAATCGGGAAAGCTTACACGCAACCGGTGAGGGCGTAGGTGGTGGTGCTGTCAATGAGAGCGCAAGTCTCCTCGTACTTGTCATCGTCGTATACATAGCTGCAAAAATTCCAAGTCAGCTTTTGCATCACACTCTTCGAGACGTAGAAAGACAAACGTGGTGAGAATAGGACCGAAAATCTCCTCAACCATGGTGACGCTCTTGGGGTCCTTGGTGACAATGACGGTAGGGTGGACGTAGAATCCAGTCTTGTCGTCCCCAGTGCCACCAACAATGACCTCTCCACCAGCCGCCTTGGCCTTCTCGACGTAGCTAAGACACTTGTCGTAAGAGACTTGGGAGCTGCGAAGAGGGGTCGAACGTCAGCGGAAGTAAGCAGGGGTCCTACAGACAAAAGAGAGCGTACATGACGGGACCCATGTAGTGCTCGAACTCTCCAGGAGGTCCAACAGTGATCTTCTTGGTCTCCTCGATCAAAATGTCCTTAAAGCCGCCCTTAGTCTCCCAGAGACTTTTGGGGACGTAAAGCCTAGCGAGCGCCGAGCACTTCTGACCTGCAAGACCAGAATGCTTCGTCAGTATCATAGAGAGGCTAAGCTTCTGGATGGACGCACCCTGGTACTCGAAAGCACCTCTGATGGCCTGAACAGCGGCGGCGCGAACGTCGGCTGAGGAGTGGACAAGCTGCCAGTTCTTGCCTCCGGTCTCTCCAACAATACGGGGGTAGGAGAGGTAGTTATCCATGTTGAGGGCGATGTTCTTCCACAGCGTCTTGAAGACGTGGGTAGAACCGGTGAAGTGGAGTCCGGCAAAGTATTTGTGCTCGATGACCTGTTCGCGAAGACAAAGAAAATCTCGTCAGTGGACGTCGAAGTCGATTTGGTGCGTGGTGAATGAGATATTTACCTTGGCGGTAAGCTTGATGGTGGCCTCTCCGTTGGGGCAGGGAAGGAACTGGATGACGTTCTTGGGCAGTCCAGCCTCGAGAAGAATCTGGAAAACAACCCAGGAAGCGTAGGCGGCTCCAGGAGAGGGCTTCCAAAGGCAGACGTTTCCGACGAGAGCTGGGGCGCCAACAAGGTTTCCTCCGATGGCGGTGAAGTTGAAAGGAGTGACGGCGAAGACGAAGCCCTCGAGGGCACGGTACTCGACGCGGCTGATTGTGAAGATACAGATCAGCTTCTGGTTAGGTCATTCTATCACGTGATTAAAGGACTCACTTCCAGACTCCAGGTGCGTTCTCGGGAGGCTGCTGGGAGTAGAGCTCCTGGACTTGCTGGGCTCCGAAGCGGAAGAAGTCGGCGAGCTCGGCGGCAGCGTCAATCTCGGCTTGCCACACGTTCTTTCCCTGTCCGAGCATGGTAGCGGCACAGATACGCGCGCGGTACTTGCCAGAAATGAGGTCTGCTGCCTGTTCCGCGACCGCCATAGTCAGCTGCCTCTTCCCGTTCTCGCGCGCCGGCCTCGGGCAAAAGTGCTTACCTTGAGGAAGATGGCAGCACGGTCGTTGAAAGGCATGGCCTCCCATTCTGGCTTGGCAGCAAGAGCGGCGTCGATAGCCTGTTGAGCAAGCTCTGGAGTGGAAGTGGGGAAAGTGCAGAGGACGGCCTTGTGGTTGTGGGGCATGGGTTGGGACGAAAGAGGTCCGGTCACTTCAACCTACGTGACATAGGCTAGTGAGTATTGCAATTCGACGCGAAAGAGAGATATATTGAACACGTACAGCCTTTCCACCGACGAAAGCGGGCACGGAGAATGGCGCGGCAGCCTCCATCCGGGCGAGCTCTTCCTTTAGTGCCTGGCGCTCCTTTGATCCTGGTGCATAGTGAAGGTTGGGCTCGTTGACGACGCGGGGAAGCTTGAAGTTGGCGTTAGACATGGTGGGACTGCAAAGGGAGATAAGCAGTCAGCGTCCGCGCGGTGGCCAGCTGCGATCGACCTCTGCACTGCTATTCGATACAGTCCGAGGACGAGAGTGCGTGACGATTGTGTAGTGACGACTTACACTTGGTGGTTGAGTTGAAAGGGGGTTAGAAGGAGAAGAAGACGACGAGAGCTATTGTTCGGGCAGAACGTTAGCTGGACCAGGTTCCGACGGTTGCAAAGAAGGTGACTTACTTGAGCTACGAGTGAAGCGGTGAGGTGCTGTTGTATGATGGGGGGAAAGGAAAGAAAGAGAAGAAGAACGCCGGCGCTTCAAGATAGCTGGAACGACTGCGGGTCCCGAGCTCTGCAGTCCCGACGTTATCCGAGACAAATAATAAACAATTCGATTTTTTTTCTCAAAGGGCTTCTTCTTTCCCCCCTTCTCCCTCTCCAATCAACACAAAACCTTTCATTGAAGTCGCTGGAACTCATCGCGTTAGGTCCGCCGCCACCCGCTGCCCAGCATGCGCAAACTTCGCGAAGTCGACGTCGACGTTCAGCCTTCCATAGTCACTTGTTACCTCGCCTGAAGGAGAGATAAAGGGAAAACTCTCTCCAGGAACAGGATTTTCAATTGACGTCCCAATCAGTTTCTTAGTTGGTGTTGGTGAGAGAGAGGTGAGGTCGTGACTGGGAACGCCTTCGCAAGCGTGCAGCTGCGTGCTGTTCGACGGTGCTGTGGTGAATAGGCAGAACAGTGCTCTCCTTCGCTCCTTTTCAGCATATAGTCTAGGTCAGCCGTATATCTCTTTATCATTTCTTGCATTTCAATAATCCGAGCACCCGAAGATGGCGTTCGCTCGACTTTTGAAGCTTTGCGGATCAAGCTTCGGATGTCTCCCCGTCGCGAGACCTGGCGTACGGCCATCTCGGATGGTGTCCTTCACATTGAATGCTGCACAATACTTCCATTGAACCTGTCAAAACCCAACCTCGCGCCTCCTGTGATTCTGTTATCGTTTTCCAAGATCGTCCCGGTCAAATCTCTCGCTTCGCAAGACTATGCACCGTGTGTAAAACTTATAAAGATGCAGTGTGTTGATGCAAGAGATTTCAATCGTACTTCAGCCGAGGAAACGGTCAAAGCTGGCACTGTAGGAAGAAAGTCCTAACCTCCTCCCTCGGCGCGGTTGAAGGTACATAGGCGCGCGTTTCATCCATCTGCGAGCCCTCAAATAGGCTCGACGTAGGCCTGTCTCTTGCCTTCAACGGGATGTCGGCTTCTTCGGAGGCCGTCATCTCACCAGACCCAGCGCAGCCACGAGTCTACTCTGGCAACCTCCTTCCCCCACTGTGCAGAGGGAGGTATCGCACTGACTAAAGTCAAGAAGAACCTAAAATACGAGACCACATTAAGCCGACCGCGATCTTTGCCGTAAACAGACGTGTGTGACTAGTTGGATTCGACAACTTTCTCTCCTTGTTCGTGAGCTTGAAGCATTGCAATGTCATTATAGTACGATATCCAAGGTTGTGACGAAAGAGCGAGGAGGACGCGCTGCTCAAAGTTTTGGTGGAGGGTCGGGTGAGGCGCGATAGACGAGGGTCGAGGGAGCGACGCCGAATTCCGGAGGAACGGCAAGATGTAACTCGCCAACTGCTATCACCTGTTGAGCCGAAACAGAGAGGAAGCGGATTAGCGACTAGACGGTGCGGGTGTACCGACGCATGACTGACCCTCAAGAGGGCAAAGTGGTGCGCTAACAAGGGACGGCGATTAGTTCATTCAGAAGTACATATCCAAAGGAGGAACGTACTGGCATGCAGACTTGCAAACCAAAGCTACCGAGCCCAACCGAAAGTGATGTCAGCTGCCGCGCCCGGTCAGACAGACCTCAAGGAATCGCCATACCTCTCGAGCCCAAGAGCTTTCCATCTCCACCTTTTCGGGCGTGACAGCCATCAATGTGACCTTCCTGCCACCTTCCACTTCTCCGTCCCTTGTGTCAACTTCCAGCCTCTTCCTCAAATCTCGGAATGAGGACAACGCAGCCTGATGGCTCGTTTCCGACGCTACGTTCCGAGAGCGAGTGTCGTACGATAGCACGAGTGGAGAAGTGGATGTTGGAGTGAAAGGAGAGGAATGCAGAGCGTCGAGTAAGAGTCGGAAGTGGTCATGGGTGTGGCGGAGGTGTTTGCCGATGGTCGAGCCTGGAATCAGATTTGAAGCATGCGAGAGTTGCGCGTCGGTCGTGACTGTGGAGCAGCTAGTAAGCTATCATAATAAGATGAAAAAATGGACATGTGACGTACCAGCTTCGTTGAGCAACTGAATCACTTGGGACAGCAGACTGTGAGCGACGCGAAACAGCGCGATCGAAGCAGCCGTCTCGCTGGAAAGCCCAAAAGATGGGGCCTGGGTTTCTTGAAGCATAGGAAAAGGAGAATGGGTTTGCTGAGCGCGAAGAGGACGGGTCGATGGAGCGAGGCCGGAGCCTTGAAATTCGAATGCCAACGACGTCAGGGATGAACTTTTGGACAAACAAGTAGTCTCGGTACAGGTCGGCGGGTTTGTTACTTTCCATTGAACTCATCGACCTCATTTCTACCGTACCTCAGAAGAACCGGTTTACATCAAGAGCCCACCGCTGAAAAGTCCTCGACCGCCACTACGAATGGAGAGTAGCGCCGCGTCACGCTCCGAAGCGCTGCTCGAATCACACCGTCGCTGCGAACAAGGAGACAGCCTAGGAACAAGAAGAAGGCACACCTCCACTCAGGACGGCGTCGGCGCGTACGCGACGACGCTCTTCGGCACGTGCTGAAGATTGGGCGCTGCGTGAAGAACAAAGACGTTTCAGATCCTTGTCTTGCCTTGTCCATCTAATTTCTTTCCACTTTCCATTCTCGACCGCTCCCTAGCTTGTCATCACCCATCTCTCTGCCGACCTTCAAATCTTTCACTGGATCTCAGGCCTCAGACTGACTAATGAGCTACCTCCGCAACCTCGCAAGAACGGGCTTAGGCTTGCTATCCAAATCGACCGTCGCGGCTGGGAGGTCATCACTCGATTCACTCAAAGCTCAGGTGAGTCTCTACGAAGATTATGTGCGCAGACACGCTGATCTCGAACTTGCCTGAGAACAGGTCAAAGCCGTCATTCCTCAGCGTCTCCCCGACGTTTCCGATCTTCCAAACCGCACCTCAGGTCTCGTTCCACCAGTTAAGTCAGGATCAGGGACAAGGATGGAGCTGGAGCAAAGAATCTCGAATCAGGCGCTGGCCGCCGAACCGAACGTCTCAATTGTCGCCACGACCCGAACCTCTGAAATTCTGAGTCGCGTCAAAGCCCAGACTACCCCAAACCCAAGTCCTTCAATCATTTCCGTACCCACCACCCTTATCTCAAATATAAGGAGCCGCCTCCCTGAACTTCCTGCACTTCCGTCCCTTCCACAAATCCCAAATCTCGCGAGTTTTCCTGCACTCCCAGGCCTCCCAACCCTCTCATCCCTCCCGACCTCCGCTTTCATCTTGCGAAAGTTGTCGATTATCCCGGATACTATCTCGAACTTTGGCTGGAGCCTTATGAGACCTTTTATTTGGTTTGAAAGGATGGTGCTCGTCTTGATGGGGGGTGTATGTGTGGTCGGCGGGCTATACCTTGCCCAGCATGGGTTGCAACAGGCAAATCTGTTGGCAAAGGCGGTAAGTCTTTCAACTTACTATGATAAAAATCAGTTCAAATAATTGCGGACGGGCTGACTAATTTGATGTATAGTGGCGGGCAATGGAGAGCAGAAAAGTCGTTCAGGAAACAGGCGAGGTGAAGGAAGGCAGGAAGAAGATGTAACAGGTTTTTCAAACTTATGTATCATTCACGGTTATACGACCACGAGAAGTGGTCTCGTCAAGTCGAGTCTCGCGGCGGCGACCCGGTCTACATCCAATTTGCCAGTGAAGTCAACTCTTTTCACTGGCGAGCCCTCCAATCGGACACCAGCATTCCACTTGAAGTATTCTCAGTCTCTTTTCGCCGTTCTCCAGCTGGGTTGACAAATTTGTGGAGACTTACAGGCAGATTTCGTCTTGGCCCAAGCGCCCTCAAGCCAGCGATTCTCCTTTCGTATCGCTTCCTCTTTGAAACCTCTAGGGTCGACAAAAAGTTCAGACGAAAGAAACGGAGTAAGCTCTAACCAGACTTTCTGATTGAAGTTCTGCCGACGCACAGCTTCGCGTAAAGATTTCTCGCATTGACGTTGAAGCTTCGAGTTTCACCTTCAACGCGATGTAGATTGTATCTCTGAAAGGCTTGCTCAAGAAGCCATTCTAGAGCTTCCTTTCCATAGCCTATTCCCTTCAAACGTCATAAAACCTTTGTAAATATACAGTGACACGGTTTCACCAGGAGAGGTTTTGATAATACCGTGAACTCTGGGCGGAGAGCGATG
This sequence comes from Phenoliferia sp. Uapishka_3, assembly GCA_035521515.1. Lineage (NCBI taxonomy): Eukaryota > Fungi > Basidiomycota > Microbotryomycetes > Kriegeriales > Kriegeriaceae > Phenoliferia > Phenoliferia sp. Uapishka_3. Next base: position 8,738 of record JASZXU010000400.1, on the reverse strand, counting down.
CCAAATTTTGCATTTCGGTGGTGGGGATGTTCTGAGGACAGCAATATCATCCATCCTCTTCGGTACCGTATTATTAGTCAGATTTTTCCTGCCTTCATTTTCCATTTCTTAAAAGGAACATGGGACGTACATCATCTCGCCGGCCACGCGCGGCTCCGCTGCTGACCTCGGAAGGCAAATCTGGACGCTAAGAACAGATAATAACGATGAACACCACTCACGCAAGCTGGAATTCTTGGAAGGAAAGTTCACCTCAGCAAAGCTCTCGCTGTCAGCTGATTGAATTCGTCCACGAAGGCGGTCGAGACAGGTCTGCAAATTGCCAGGCGTGGATGGATGTCAGCCTCTGTGCAGAATGGCTGAGAAGAGCAGCCAAGTATTTGCCTGGGATTGTTACCGATGGCGAGCTGCTGATTGACTGGGTCGCCGTATAGGAGTTCCATTGCCCCCATGTTGTCTTTGGTGGCGTTCGTAGGGGCGAAGACTAGGCGAGCTGTCCAGAACGTCGGAGGAGTAAGCATTCCAGGATGCTGAATATGGGAGAGGGTGGATGCCGATTTGCGGACTTGCCAGGTCAACTGTCATAAATCCGCTCCTCCGCGACCTCGGCAGCAGATGTCAGAACACGCGGTCCGCTTACGATTGACCTCGTCACCAGATCACCTTTGGCAAGCATTTTGCAAAGAATTATATCAGGCAGCAAAGTTACATCTGCTTCCGCGAAGGAAGGAGTTCCATGAGCAAACACAGGTAATAGCTGTATCAGGGTCTATGGGGGTGGGACTCTCCACAAGAGCGACCTTTGAATCAGTGAATTTGCCATCCGCCTTTTACTGATAGCAACCAGATTTAAGCGTCAAGAGCTCGTTTCATATCTTTCATTACCATTCCTTCTTTTTTTTGCTGAAGTTGGCTTCGGTAAGCCCGCGTTCGAACCGAGGCACGACGAACCATCTTTGCTCTTTTCGGTCGACCCCTCACAGCCTACCGCCTTTGTACGCCCCCGGCAGAAGAAGAAGCGTTGGTAGGCCAATGGCTGGAGGGAAATACCGTATCGCGCATTCCTTTCATGAAGGGCAATATGTAATGGATGATGATAGTCAAATCGGCAACCATTGACTCGCTCTTCGCAACATATACAATGGCCTGAATCCAACACCACCGGTCATTCATGTCTATCTCCAGCATTCGGGCCTCCTTCTCAGCAGGGCTTGCAGCACCTCCTTCCGCCCGACGACCTCACCCACTCCAATCTCCTCCATTTTCTCCAAAACAGTATGTTCCGGCACCGCATCGTCAAAGGCCATTTTCATGATGTCCGCAAAGCTCGGCCCGGGAACATATCGTCCAAGACTCGCCGGTAACGCAAGCACCTTTCCACCACCTTTGAGCACCTCCCACCCCTTTCCGACACCTCTTGAGATTCCCGCTTCTCTTCCGGCTTGCAGGAATCCGTGCTCAATATCGTAGTTGAGTTGGTTGGCTCCGGTTTCTGACCAGGTCCGGTTGGTGAGGAGACGGTCGTAGAGCGTTGCAGAGAGGGTGGAGGAGATACGCCGGTAAAGAGTCGTCGACAGGGCGGGGGGAAAGGAGGTTACAAGGGTGGAAAGAAGAGAGCTGAAAAGAGATAGAGGCGAGATTAAATCCGTGGTGAGAGTAAAGTCGACCTGCGCTTCATCCTCAGGTGGCGGGGTATCCCAGCGGCTGTTCGACGGCAGAATCAGTACACTGCAGCAAGGCAAGTAAAAAAATAGTTCCGTACCGGCCCAGATAAGCCTTAAGCTCCGTCATTACTTCACGAACAACATGTCGGACGATGGTCTCTTCGGCCCTGTCCGCAAGCTTCGTAAACGTCTTCCGTGTGCCGTCGAACAGCGTGCCTTCGCTCTTCTCCAAACCTGCCTCAGCGGCAGCCTTCAAGTCATCCGGTACAACGTTGGTCCTCACGTAGTGATACAGACTCAGGAAGAACTAATGAAAGATCCGAGTCAGCGATTTGGGGATCCCGAAGGACGAAGAGACTCACAGCATCATCTCCCCAGTCAACACATTGCTCCGCCATCCACCTCGCGCTAACACCGGCCCTGACCAATCTCAAGACTCCACCGACACCCGCAGTGGCAGCTCTGCTGTCCGCCAAAGCCCCAGGTAAGATCGCGAAAGTTACGCCTTCGAATGCGTCAAGTGCGGACCCGACTCGTTGAGCGTAGGACGCGAGCATGGGGAGATGCAAGGAAAACAGGAAAGGGAGGGTATAGGGCGTCGGTAGGGGCCGGTAGCGGTCTAATAAATCAATCAATCCTTCAGCAGAAGCGCAAAGCATCTAAAGAAGGAACGACTGACCTGAGAGTTGCTGACACAATTCCGCAACGCGGAGCGCAGAGTTTGTTGGCCGGATCCCACTGGAAGACTCGCCAGCATCGAAATCTTCTTCCGGAACAATGTGGAAAGCGTCCGCTTCAGAAATTGCGGCAAAGTACCGGGTATCGAAGACTGAGCAGGTTTATCGTCAGCCTCAAACCCCGGTGTCCTCAGCCGGGAGGGACTCACATTCTCTTTCTCCCGCCAACCACTTCCCGAACCACTCCTTCTCACCAAGAATCACCTCGCTCAACCCTCCCCATTCGCCTTTGTGACCTCTCGGCACGTAGTTCCTCGTCCTCAGCATGCCATCAAAGTCAAGCGTCTGATAAATTGTGTGAGCGAGGATTGGGGGCAATTCCAGGAGTTGAGGGATGTGGTGCTTTAGACGAGCAGAGAGTGGAGGGAGGAGGAGCGTAGTGAAGTCGGTCTGTAGTGAATATTGCGAGATTAGCAAGAGAAGAGAGCAGGTAGGGATATATCGTACCACTGCATCAACGTGCTCAAACCCATTTGTGTCCAGTAGCTCTTGGATGTCTTCACTTAGGAAACGCTCGTGTGCAGAGAGAAGGTTGAGGACGTGGGAGAGTGGGTACTCGGGCTGACAACTTCCAGAGGTTAGCTATTTGCGAGGTGAGGAAGTTAAAAAGACACTTGCCTTGTCAATTCGGTTTGTACCCCTGTCTCCATCAAACTGCCATCGGAAACGAAGGAGGAGTGGGTGAACGAGAGGCTTTAAGGCGAGCAAAGGTTTGTCGTCCGACTGAGTTCCCTCGATTTTGGTGGAAACACTCGGTAAAGGATGGGAGATACTTCTGTGAAGTTCGTCATAAATTGAGCAGGATATCGACATGGTTTTTGCAGTGGAGATACCCACATTTTTTCGAGAGTCAAGAGGTCTACAAAGGCTGCTGCAACGCCGTCGTTTGGGGAGTCCGACCAGTCGACGGGACGCTCGATTGGCTTAGGCCATCCGATGGTTTCCAGTTGCTCAACTAGTTGGCTGTGGAATAGTTGTCGTGATGAGCTTTGAACCAGAATCGTGTATAAAGCATTCACACGTACACAGAAAGCGCCTTGACGAGAGCTGTCCAGACGCTCGAAGCCATGGCCACGAGATGGGCAGTAATGGCGAGAGAGGGCGCGGTGTCGTGTATGGACTGTATGTATACAACAAGCTCGATGTAGCAATCAAATGCTTTTGAGAGGTCCTTGTCGGCGAGTCCTTGTAACGAAGCAATGCTACACACACAGAAGCCGTCAGTTCGACCATCGCTAGCATCGTTTTACCCGAAAGATAACGTACCCAAGCTCTTCCGTCCTCGACAACACTGAGAACCAATCCTTTACGACAACCAGCTCGTTCTTCCTCTCGCTGAGAACCTGTAGTCTCTCCCGCAGCGTCCCTTGTCCACCGCTCTCTCGGTGCGCGACGGACGAGTCGAGCGCCTCCCGATGATCAATTAGAGCATCTTCCAGTGCTTCATGCGAATTCTTCAAGTCCTGCGTGCGGGCCAAAACATCCGCGAGTGATTCCTTTGTAGTGACGAGTAGTTTGTCGACTGCGGCGGTTGAAGCAGCGAGCTGGACGGCAAGGTTGGCGGCTATCGAGTCTTGTTCAGCGAGAACGGGTGAAAGGGTGGATGTGAGTTTCGAAGGGATGAGAGGGGTCGGCAGTGAGGTCGATATGAGTGCGGAGGCGTGCTTCTGAGCTTCGGAAGCAGCTGGTGCTGCCAGCAGCGCCGATAATTGGGACGCAGTTGACATGCCACTAAGAACAGAGGCACCCGCTCTCGAATTAACGAAGGGAGAGGAGGGCGGTCGGAGTGCTGGTTGTGGTTGAGAGAAAGTTGAGCGCGCACCTGCTCCTTCCCCACCAACTCCCGTCTTCCAAATGCCCGCATACGTTCATCTGCTCCCGACCACTGTCGCCACATCCTGTTATCCAAAGCTAGGATGTGTTTGCCTGCTCAATGTTGTGCAAAGCCATATCTTCGCGGACCGCGTCCCATTGCAAGAACTGCTTCATTGATCTTGGTCGAACCTCTGGCGATCGCACATGAATGTGAGTATACACTTGCCGTAGATCATCGTGTGACTAGGATGCTGTCCTCTAAGCCCCGAAACTTTGGGTTCCTGCGAAGTGCTGGACACGGCCACATGGACTTCTCTGCAGACTCGGGATCGGCTTCAACGAGCTTCCAATGCTTTTGATGATCAAATGAGCGCCTCAAATCGAGCTTTTGTCAGTTCACTTTAATGTGCAGGAATGATCCGCGCCTGGGAGCTGGCCGCATGCTCTCGTACAGATGTGTTGGCCCTTCACGAATCTACGTCCAGTGACAGGCTAATCCTCCCAGGACACCTGTAGAGCAGGTGAGTATGGTCTTATCATTACCCGTCAGATCTTTACCTAACTCTTTTCGCACAAAAGTCTCGCGAGTGGGGTCGCTTCGCGCCTTCGAAGGGGTCAAGAAGATGAAAATCGCTGGTAACGCTGAACGAGCGCTTCTGAGCGTTATGCTAACAATCTTCAGATGACATTGCAGCTCTTTCGCTTCAAGGGTCTCAACAGCGACTTTAGCACGTACTTCAACGGGGCTGCAACAAACCAGCGAAACCGTGGCGTCCAAACGCCCTGCGAAGCTAGCCCGCGGCTCGGAAGCTTTTTTCGACTGAAAGCTAGATTTAGAAGTTCTGAATCATGCTTTGGCACTTCGCATACTACGCGTGGCCTGAACAATAAGCTTGTGTAAGCCACTCTTCTCCTCTTCCGGGCCGCGCTTCGCAGGACGCCATGAAAGGATATCGACCCGGCGCCCGGAACGCTCTTCAGCCGATAGCGTGCTCAACTCGCGTTCTCTTCATCCAGACCAATTTGTGTCACACATTCGCCTATTCGACATGAGCAGTGAGAAGCCTTCGTACGCCGGGTCCGGCACATCGGACGACCCCTTCATCGTGACGTTCGCTGAACAGGACGTCGACAACCCAAAGAACTGGCCTACGTTGCGGAAGTGGAGCTTCATGCTCATATGTACGCTTTCTTTTTCGCTCTGAAGCCTGTAAAAGCTGGATATTAATCTTCTACCCGACAGACGCTGTTGGAATGATGTCGGTGAGCATCTAGCATCCGAAGCCCGTGTTTTGGAAAGCTGACAGCTTTCTTACCCGGCAAAGGGTACATTTGCCGTCTCTTCATATACGAGTGGATTTGCGGGTATGATTCAAGAATTCGGCACAACTTCCGAGGTGCTCGTCGTTGGCCAGTTTCTCTTTCTCGTTGGGTGAGTCTATTTCCTTTCTCGCTCTAATCGTCACTTCGCTCACTCCAGTATACCAGATTGGCAATCGGGAGTCTAATATTTCCAGCCCTTGGCGACCTGCTGGGCCGAAAACAAATGGCAGTGGGGTGCGTGTCGCTCTCTCCGCCGGGACTCGAGAAAACTGCGCCCTGACTCCCTTCGCTCCGTACAGGACCTTGACTGCTTTCGCCGCATTCTCCGTCGGAACTGCCGCCGCCAAGAATATGGCGACAGTCCTCGTATCTCGTGCACTTAGCGGATTCTTTTCGGCAGGCATCCAAACCCTAGGACCCGCTTCTCTCTCGAGCCTCTTCTCCCCCCAGCAGATCGCTGTGCCATTCACTGTGGCCGCAATCTCTCCCTTTCTCGGGCCGTCAGTCGGTCCTCTAGTTGGAGGATATGTCACTGAGTACACTGGAAGCTGGCGGAACATCAACTGGGTGGCGGTCGGCTTCGCGGGCGTCATGGCGCTGCTTTCGATTATTGTGCGTCCTCCACCAAATTGAATCATACATAGTGGTTGATTCTCTTTCGTATTGGTTCAATCATTCTCATAGGTTCCGGAACTTCATGGCCCAGCTATTTTGCGAGCACGAGCCCAAAGACTTTCGACGTTAGCCGGAGCGCACTACATTTCAGCTCACGACGTTGGACGAGTGATTGATCTCAAGTCTGAGGCACGAGTTCATCTTCTCAAGCCGTTCATCTATCTTTTAAAAGAGTACATTCATCTCGAGAACCTCTTTCCTCACTTTTGGCCCCTTTCTAACAATTCCTCTGACAGGCCAATCGCTTTGCTTTTCTCGTTCTACATCGCCTTCTTGTATGCGATACTGCAGGTGTTTTTCACTGCGTGTAAGGTCCACTAAATCTCCGAGTACGGCACAAAGCTGATTTGGTACAAACCAGTTCCAATCATCTACCAGAAAGAACGCAAGTGGCCGCAAGGCAACGCGGGCCTCCCGTTCGTCGCTCTCATCGTTGGATATTTTCTCGCTGTGGTAGATCCTCTTTTTCGTATAACAAAATCACAGATTAATTACCTTGTTCCAATAGCCCGTCACGATGATTTGCTCAAAGCCTTACCTCAAGCGCCTTCGACGCGATGGGAAAGCGGCGCCTGAGCACCGGCTGTATTTTGCGATGATCGCGGCAGTCTTGGTGAGTGAAAGGGTTCGTCATAATTTGAGCGTCACTGATTCACTGTTCATAGCTTCCGATAGCGCTTTTCTGGATGGTGCGCTACCGCCGACTTCAAAGCATTGGTCTCTGTTATTGACCAAAGTTTTTGCAGGGCTGGACAGCGCGTCCCTCTGTGCATTGGCTCAATCCAGTAATTGCCGGCGGCATTTTTGGGTTCGCTCAAATAGGAATCACTATGAGGTGAGTTCCAGCAAATAAAACCACGTCCGGCACAGTTGCTAATCGACAGTGTCGCAGTGTCTTCGTCTATTTCGCAGACCTCTACACCCACAATGTCGGCGCCGTCTTTGCCGGGATGAACTTCCTTCGATAGTGAGCTCCCACTTTCCCCATTGTATCTCATCTCATAATAAGCAAACGTCCCTTCACAGCGGTATCGGTGGTGTCTTCCCTCTCTTCGTTCGCCAGTTATACGCCCGACTTGGCGTCCCGTGGGCATGCTCGTTGATCGCTTTCCTTCTCCTCGCTTTCATGCCTGTCCCTTTTGTATTTTTCACTCACGGACCGGCAATCCGAGCGAAGAGTCGGCTCGTTACTGCCAAACCGGTGCCGACGCCAGAGTCGTCGCCGACGGCAGGAAATGATGACTCGAAGGAGGAAGGAATGGCTAGAAGGGAGTCTTCAGCAGGAACTTTGACTTCTTTGGTGTAGATGATGTTGATGTCGATAGATGTACAATGCAAATCCGCGAATTAATCTTCTCCCGGCTATTTGAGATGGGCTCCTTCCGACTCTTCTCGCTGCTTCAAGGAACCTCGCTGGTGAACTAGTATGATTCGGAAATGATTTAAAGATGCATTTTCATGACGAACGGATGTATAATGTAAGTGTGGGGTGAATGTCGAAGGAAATGGGGGACCAGGGCAGAAAAGAAGTAAGAGAGACCACGATGACAGAACGAAAACTAGCACTATGTAGATACCAAGAAGGGATGAGATGCCGATGGAGGGAATGGGGGGTGTTGCGAGAATAAGGATGCTGCTCCGTTGAAGTGGCAGGAGAATTGAAGTGGACGGCGAGAGATAAAGTCGATCGCCGTCGCACTCCTTGGTTGGGAGACTGGTAAGTCTTATGCGTTTTGGCCGACCATCGGCCCACCCGCATGTTGCGCGTGGAAGTATTGTCCAGGAGCGGGCTGGCCGAAATGGCCCATACCCTCCCATCCACCGGTCCTCATGCCCATTCCGGCTCCTCCCTTGCGTCTCTCCCTACCCCTCCTCTTGGCTTCTCCCACGACTTCAGCCCTAGCGTTTCCCATCATCTTCGCGCTGGCCAAACCCAACAGAACACCGCCGCCAAGAACACCGACTTTGCCTCCAGAGTGCTCGGTAAGCGTGCCAGCCATAGCCTGCTCGCGAGTTCGGGAAGTGGAAGTAGATGATGAAGTGGAGGAAGAAATGGAGGAGATAGACGAGGTAGAGGCGTGGTGAGCGGCTGAAGATCCTCCGCCGCGAGTGCCGCGACGACGGGGCTTGGTGGGCGAGGAAGGGAGCGAGCGCCCAGAGGGAGATGGTGGGGGCGCGCCGAAGGGCGAGGCGGTCGGGCAGAAAGTTGAGGAGTGGGAGCGCTGGTGGAGGGCCGGTTGAGTAGGTGGGAATGTAAAATTGGAAGGGCGGGCAGGAATGGGAGGATACTTGAACTCGCCATCCATAAGCGACCCGTTGTCCGCCTTCCAAAGCGTGCTTACCGAGGTACCGGAGGACGAGAGGGAGTCGGTGGAGGAGAAGATGCTATCGTCACCTTCGTCGCTCGAGCCGGAGCCTGTCGAGCATCCGGCAGACGAGTTCGAGCCTCGCGACGACGAGCGACGAGAGCCAAAGGAAGGCGAAATAGATCGACCAGTTGGGGCGGAGAGAGTGAGGTTGGAGG